>CM022706.1:49664369-49829667 GCA_012295165.1 Asparagus setaceus | reverse complement strand
CTCCTCAACGCTCGACAAAGGCCGCCCCAAATAAACGACACGCCTTCTTGTTCAACTTGGAGAACGGTTGGCACTTCCCGTGATAGGTTCGATATGAACCGGCCTGGATGTACGCCAATCGCCTCTTGTAACCCCGAAGTTCTCGCATTTCTGGTTGCAACTCTTGAATTGCCTTCACTTTGTCGTGATCAACGGGATTCCTTTGTCGGTGACGCATTAACCGGTGAACTTGCCATCCGACATTCCAAGGAAGGATTTGGCAGATTCATCTTTAGTCGATGAGTTCGCATGAGCTCAATACCGCTCCAAGATCTTTGATGTGATCTCCTTTCACCGCTTTTACGACTAAGTCGCCGACGTAGCATTCAATCTTTCCCAAGATGATCCCGAAAATCTCTGCCATTGCTCGCCGGTACGCTATACCGGCCGTTTTTAAGCCAAATGGCATGACCGTAGCAAAATATACCGATGGGCTGCTTCAACTGTGTTTAGCGCCATCGGTGCATCTTGATTTGATTATACCCCGAGAAACCATCCATGAACGACATTCTTTCAAATCCACACGCATTATTTCGACTATGACATCGTGATCGGAAGAGGGAAGTCGCCTTGGGCAGCAACAGCTCGATCTCTCAGAGTCGCATTACGCATCCCCGACAACCATTCTTCTTCATGACCGATATTGACAGAAGGACTCACTGTAATTCCACGAGCTGCGGTCGATAAACCTACAAAGAACATCAATTAATTATATACAGTCATATTTAATAAAAAATAGAAAATGAAAAAGATTTACCTTTGGTGGTAAAATATGACAGCAAAGAAAAAAAGAATGAAAAAAAAAAACTTCACCCGTGAGATAGGAGGAAGAAAAGGACGAAAGAAGAAAGAGATGAGAAGAAAAAGACAAGAGGTAGAAGAAGAAAAAAAACAAAACAAGAAGAAGACAAGAAGGAGAGGACAAAGAGAAGAAAAGGATAAAAAGAAGGTGAAGATAGCGCAACCAGGAACAAAAAAGGAAAAATGGAGATATTTACCTCTAGATCTTCTCAAGAAAATAATAATGCATTAAATAAAAGTGAGAGGGTGGTATATATATATATATATATATATATATATATATATATATATATATATATATATATATATATATATATATATATATATATATATATATAAGATAATGAAAGTCTAACGTGATATGATTAGATTTTCTTTTCCAAATTTTGATAGGATCTAAGATAATGAAAGTCTAACTGCGGATATGATTAGATTTTCTTTTCCAAATTTTGTTAGGATCCTATCTTCAAATTTATTGATATTTCTTTTAAATAGAATTTTATCTTCTATTGATTCAATAATCTAAATTAAATTAGAACTCCTCATATTTGAATATAAGAAATCTTACCGTAAGCATATTAAGAAAAACTTCCATAGAAAAAATCTTTGCAAGAACACTCAGAGCTAAAGAAAAGATGAAGCTTATGTGTATCTTAAAAAAATGTTACACGGTTGGTAAAATGCCTTCTCAATCATCATTTAAAAAAGTTTTATACAAGACGTAGTATGGGTTTAAAACAACCTGGACTCACACACTCGCTTGAAAACCGAAAGCACGTAAGACCAAGGGGCTAATTTGTAGACACATGAAAAAATTTCACATCTCAACAAGCCACCGCTCATGAAAAGTAGACTTGTTATTCATTGCTCGCTTGAACTTGTTTACTCGCTGCCTACAACAAAATTCAAAAGAAAAGAAATGCCTTTTATTTTAGGCGCATAATGAAAACAAAAATTACAACTTCTTCCTTTTGTGAACAAACACGAGGATCTCTATTTTACGATCCCGCTGCGGTTCTTTGCCCGTGTCGGACTTTTGTTCGTCCGCGGACTACCGCTAATTCGCATCCGGTGGAAACCCTGCTCCGGAACTACTGACGACGGAAGGGCTCGCCACAAGGAAACGACGACCAGGGGATCACACTCACGGGAGAGGATCGCCGGGATCGCGACTCACGCGGAGAGGATCGCCGAGCGGTGATCTACTAGGAGAAATCACGCCGATCCAGAGTCCACTCGAAGTTCGCTTACCTCGCGGTTTGTAGATTCGACGCACGGCTCGGATCAAGGCCGACGGCCGTGGATCTCGAGGGCTCTCTCAAGAATATCGAAAATCCAATCTCCAAAAATCCGACCCGTGGAATCAGCACCCCCAACTATTTATAGGAAAACAATAGAGGGGGGCCTTTCAGCCTACGACATTTATAAAACGGCCATTGGCCTGACATCGATTATCACATTTTAATTACATTTTATACCCTTATTACCTATGTTATATGAATAACGATATTACTAATAATCATTTTATCTTTTTTGCGCTAATAAAGAAATAATGAATAAAAGCCCAAATGATTCAAATTCTCAATTTCTACCAATATTTGAAGCCCAAATCAAGACAAACCAAGGCCCAAGATACCAAATTGATCCAAGAGAAATTGTGAAGAAAAATCAAGAAAGACAAATTCTGTTGGGAACCATCTGTTGACTAACCTGTTGCCAACCGTTATTAACCGTTAACCGACGCCAACCGACGGTTTCCAAATGCATTCAATTAATGGTGGATTTCTCCCTTTTGGCTAGGTTTGATCCAATGGTTCACATCAACTCCGGGCTATAATAGGGTGAAGGCCGAAAGTGTTTTGAGTGTGAAATATTTTGTAAAACTCCATTTGGAGAGGAGGGTTACTCTTAATTGAGGAGACCTTCCAAAATTGTAACTTTGTTACACAATAAATGAAATTTTTCACCCTTCAATTTCCTTTCTTTCTTCTAATCCAAGGACCAAAAGGAGGATTAGATTAAGATGAGTTGTTGGTTTCTATTTTATTTCTTTTTCATTTTCTTTCTTGTTCATTTATTGCTTTGTAGCTTAGATTTACTTTCTTGCAATTTAATTTCATGCAATTTACTTTCATGCAATTTACTTTCATGCAATGTATTTAATTCTTGTATTTACTTTCTAGAATAGATTTTCCTTCTTTAATTCACCTTGAGGGAACCCTCTGGAATTACCCTTTTCTAAGTGTGGAGCCAATATTTGTGGGATCCCTAGAGATTGTTTGAAACTAGCTAATAAATCCAACTCATTTTCATGAGATTGAGATAAGCTAAGTGGATCTACTCTAGATTCCTCATATCTTTAATTAACCCTCCATACTTTATATTTTCCACTTATCCTTTCATTTTTGTGATTTTCTTTATTCTTGATTTTGATTTTCCTTTACTCTCCTCTCTCTCTCAATCTTGCTTTCTTTTATTTTGCACTTATTTTCTCTCAATCTCATTTTTCCTCCATGTGCATATAATCTCAAACCTGTTTTGTTATTATGTGCATATAACCACCACCACATTCTCACTTTCATTTTCTCCTCTTTGCACATAATCCACATCCACCTCTCTTACCTCTCCACATCCACTTTCACCATTTTATCATTTTAGTTTTATTTTAATAAACTCCTAATTGTCAAGATAATTTGAGAACTAAAACTTGAGAAAACTCTCCCTACTTTCCCTGCTCGGGATCGATAATCTTTATACTATAACTTGATAAGGGTTGTATACTTGCAACTTAGGAGGTAATCACTCAAAATTACCCATCAAGTTTTTGGCCATGTCGAACGCATAAGTAGGATTTTCATTAAGTTTGGTTTTTATTTTGTGTGTTTTCTTTGTGTAGGAACTTGGAGCTTGAAGATCAAGAGTTGAAGATTCAAGATTGAAGAATTGCCTCCAACGAGGCTTTGCATTGCTTTGGTGTGGGTAACTCTATCTAGTATTTTCAATTCCACCCTTTAGATAGTTCATATACATTAGAGACAATTAGGATAAAAATAAAAAAATTAAAAAAAAATAAAGGATTTTTTTTTACCCTTGTCGACTCTAATAAACGCCATTTTTTGATTGTCGACCATAATAAAAAAAAATAAAAAGATTTTTGTTTTTGCATCCTTTTTAGTTGCTTTTAATTCCTAGGGTTGCATTTCATATAATAGTAGGAATTCACCAAAGTGATTTGAGCATCTTGATTTGGCACTCACTTGAAAATATTTTAAGGGCAAAACCCATTAATCAAGATAAGGTGAGGGATTTCATCACCCTTTCCTTAGCCAAAAATCACTAATTCCTCACTACACTTACCCAAGCCTCTTAAAATTTGATTAGACGTTGCCCCTAAGGATTCGAGCTCATTAAGGAACAATAATTTCTTAAGTGAACCGGTCCAAGTTTATTTGGATTAATTGGTGTCTAGGCAAGGTTTGGGTTATGTAAGCCCAAAAGGAAAGAGGTACTTAATTGATTGATCTCCCTCTAGTACTATCCCACCGCTAATTACCCAAGTAAACTTTGATCTTTCACTAAGGGAATTTTTGGTTAGAGCTGGTCTAAGTCAAGTTTAGGCTTAACCCTAGAGTTGTGGTGATTGAAAAGTGATTGCCTTGATTTATTTTAGTTAGTTTTTCCTCATTTTTTTTTTCATCATCTTCTTAACTTTTCTCTTGTCCTTTCATATATATATATATATATATATATATATATATATATATATATATATATATATATATATATATATATATATATATATATATATATATATATATATATATATTTGATTTTGGTGTATGCAAACTTGGGTTAGGGATAATACTAATCGTTTAATTGCTTTTGATTCATCTCTTGAACCAAACGAAATGGCTAATACCAACCCACCTGTTCTTCAAGATGTTTGTTACCCCACTAGAAATGCAATCCTCTTGCATAAAACTCCCCGAGGTAAATGGAACCAATTTTGAACTTCGACCGCATTTCATAAACATGCTTCCCAAATTCTTAGAGTCAAAACCAAGACGATACATCTTTATCTCCTTTGAAGAAGTTTGCCTCATGATTAAGATGAGGGACTTAACCAAGATGATCAAACTCCGATTTATTCCATTTGCCCTTAAGGACAAAGCCAAAAATGGTCAGATAGCTTGCCCAACGATTCCATCTCAACTCGGTGAATTTGTAAAAGTTTTTCTCAAAAATTCTTTCCTATCCACAAAACGGTCAAGCTTAGAAACAAGATTCAAAATTTTAAAATTGTCCCTGAGAACCTTTTGGAAGTATTTTGACAAATTCAAAGATCTTCTTATCCAATGTCCTCACCATGGTCTTGAAAAGTGGCGATTATGCCAAATCATTTATGAAGGATTGATTATTCTTCAAAACTTCCTTAGAGTCAATGTGTCAAGGGGATTTCATGAAGAAAACGCCGACGGCTTGGGACTTCTTAGAGAATTTATCCGAGAAAACTATGCAAAGGGGAACATGTGATTCATCAGCTATCCAATCAATTCTAGAGGTCCTTCCTTAGAGTCAAACATAGCCTCCGGCTAAGATGGCTACAATTCTACTTGTGTTAGAAACTTTAGAAACCAAAGAACGAGCTCCCGCCAAATCAATCAAGTTTCGGCCAGTTGTCACAACTGTCTTTCTACGTTCTTCCGAGCAATGTCCACTCTTAGGAAGTACTCAATCTCTAGAATGATGAATGTCTGATTCCAAAGATCCTATTAATGATCCATTTTCCAACCTATAATCCGTGTTGGAGAAATCATCCAATTTTGCATGGAATCGGTAATTTCTGAAATAAAAATTTCACTCTTCAAATCAACAATTCTAGGGCAACGCAGCTTTTCACCCTCAAACCAACTTTCCACAACCAAATCACCATTTCCAAATCAGCTTCCTCATCATCAATCTATAAATCATATTCCTTCAAATGTTGAGAAACGCCTTAATGTTTTGGAAAGGGGTTTGGAAGCCTTGATTAAAACCTCTACACGCACTACCTAACTTGTTGACTCAAACATCTAGCACGATGAACTCCTTTATGCAATCAACAGACAAATTCTCAACTCCAACACTGCCATAGCTAGATTAGAAACCCGCTTGGTCAACTAGCTAGCTATAAGTGAGAGAGAGAAAGATCATTTCCGAAGTCAACCCGACCAATCCAAGGAACGGGGTCAAGTTCAACTTTTCAAGATCAAGTGAATGCAATCCATTCACAACAATCGAGAAACCAGTTACTAATCAAGTCCTTCAACGAGAGAATTACGTTGAATACATGCATCTTGAAGCCAACATTTGAAGAACCCTTTATCAATGAACTTAGATTTTGGAAAATAGAAAACAACAAGATTTTATTTTTGATAAAATTTTGTTAATAACTAATTTAAGTTCAAAAGCATACAACCATTAATACCTACCTTCCATTGTCAACATCACTAAAACCCGAATTTTTGGAATTTAAGCATCGTTGATTATATCATTTTGAAATTCTTTAAATTTCGAGGTAGAATTTTCAAGAATAAGGTAGGATTTAATGTAGAATGTGAGCTTCTCATGTTTCATCTTTTATTCTACATTTTTATTTTTATCTCATAATAATAAAAGAATTTATTCTTCTCTCATGTGAGAGTTTCTTGTTCTTTTCAATATGAAAAAAAAAAACATATGAAAAAAAAAGAGAGAATAAATTTTGACTTCACCTTCTCATACCAAAGGTAATTACGCACTTTTGTCATTGTTCAAGTCGATCGAACAAATGTAAGTGCTTCCATTCTTATCTGCTTTTTACTTTGTGCATAATAGAATTTGCATTGAGGACAATGCAAAATTTAAGGGAATTAGTCATTTTATCTTTATCTTAGTTATCTTTTTCCCTCTTTTTTCTTACCATTTTTTATGTCATTTTTTCTTTTCATCATAAAAAAAATCACTTGCCAACTTAATAGAGTTAATTAATAATTGATCTATTTGATAGAATTTAAGTCTTCTAATCCTTAGTTAGTTCTATACTCAAGTTTACCTTTTATGATAACTCCAAATAAATTTCTCAAGAAATGATTTTCAAAGTAGTATACTTTACTTAAGTTTTAACTTAGATTTTTAATTAAAGTAATGAAATTTTTGCATGCCTAACTTAGAGTTGAAAATAATTTTTCAAGTTGTCTTGATCCAAATATTGTTCAGAATATATATACATATACACATATATATATTATACTAACTTAAAAAAGAAGAAAAATTTCTCTTAAAATCATTGGTGGTTCTATTTTACTAAGCCTAAGTTGGTGAGTAATTAAGCAGAGAGTATTTCTATACTTAATGACCTAATTGGGTTGGGATTCATTATTAAAAACTTCGCTAAATGGTCACTTAAGCCAGATTAAAAAAAACAAACCACCAGGAATAAAGAGTTAAAAAAATAAATAAATAATAATAATAATTGTCATACTAATCATGTTTTTATATATAGTTATATTTGTATATGTTCTTGAAAAATTAAATGGATTTAAAGACTTGAAATTTGTTTAAAACAAAGAGTTAGCATGTTCTTTTCAAAACTTTCAAATTAAATTTTGAGTTAAACTTGGTTTTGTATAACTATAATGAAAGGATTTTCTTAAGAAAATTACATTGGAGTTATGATAAGCGTTTTCTTGAGTATTAACCAACTTCAATTGGAATGTTTGAATATATCAAATGAATTAATTATTTTATTAACTTCTTTAATTTGGCAAGTCGGTGAATTTTGTGGGTATATTCCTTGCAAACCCTCACGAGACTACAACTTCGTCCACTAGGGTAACCTAGGGTTTAAAGGCTTGTTGTATGTGCTAAATACAAGCGATTCTGCTGAAAGTGAGTTAGGTTTTCTTTTTATTTTCTTTGCTAGAGGACTAGCAAAAGTTTAGGTGTGGGGGTATTTGATTATCACATTTTAATTACATTTTTATACCCTTATTACCTATGTTATATGAATAACGATATTACTAATAATCATTTTATCTTATTTTGCGGGCTAATAAAGAAATAATGAATAAAAGCCCAAATGACTCAAATTCTCAATTTCTACCAATATTGAAGCCCAAATCGAGAGACAAAAAGGCCCAAGATACCAAATTGATCCAAGAGAAATTCGTGAAGAAAAATCAAGAAAAAACAAATTCGGTTTAAACCAATGGTTGACCAACGGTTGGCTAAGGTTGGCTAACCGATCGACCAACCGATCGGTTTCTTGATTCGAATTAATGGTGGATTTCTCTCCTTTTTGGCTAGGTTTGATCCAATGGTTCACATCAACTCCGTTGGGCTATAAATAGGGAGAAGGTGAGTGTTTTGAGTGTGAAATATTTTGTAAAACTCCATTTGGAGAGGAGGGTTACTCTTAATTGAGGAGACCTAAAATTGTAACTTTGTTACACAATAAATGAAATTTTCACCCCTTCAATTTCCTTTCTCTTCTTCTAATCCAAGGACCAAGGAGGATTAGATTAAGATCGAGTTGTTGGTTTTATTTTATTTCTTTTCATTTTCTTTCTTGTTCATTTATTGCTTTGTAGCTTAGATTTACTTTCTTGCAATTTAATTTCATGCAATTTACTTTCATGCAATTTACTTTCATGCTGTGTATTTAATTATTGTATTTACCTAGAATAGATTTTCCTTTTCTTTAATTCACCTTGAGGCTAGAACCCTCTAGGGAATTACCCTTTCTAAGTGTGGAGCCAATATTTGTGGGATCCCTAGAGATTGTTTGAAACTAGCTAACAAATCCAACTCATTTTCATGAGATTGAGATAAGCTAAGTGGATCTACTCTAGATTCCTCATATCTTTAATTAACCCTCCATACTTTACCTTCTTTATTTTCCACTTATCCTTGTTTTTCATTTCTTTGTGATTTTCCTTTATTCTTGATTTTTATTTTACTCTCTCCTCTCTCTCCATCTTGCTTTCTTTTATTTTGCACTTATTTTCTCTCAATCTCATTTTCCTCCATGTGCATATAATCTCAAACCTAGTTTTGTTATTATGTGCATATAACCACCACCACATTCTCACTTTCATTTCCACATAATTCACATCCACCCTCTCTTACTCTCCACATCCACTTTCACCATTTTATCATTTTAGTTTTATTTTATTAAACTCCATTTTCAGTAATTTGAGAACTAAAATTGAGAAATTTTGTTGTGGATCGATAATTTTATACTATATTTGATAAGGGCTTGTATACTGCAACTTAGAGGTAATCACCAACCATCAAGTTCCAAAACTTGATGGGTAATTTTGAGTGATTACCTCCTAAGTTGCAAGTATACAACCTTTATCAAGTTATAGTATAAAAGATTATCGATCCCACGAGGAACCGAAAGTAGGGAGAGTTTAGTTCAAGTTTTGGTTCTCAAATTATGCTAAGACAATTAGGAGTTTATGTATTACGTGAAAGTGGTCATGAAAAGATTAGAGAGTGGACGTGGATTATGTGCAATAAAAGGAAATCGAGGAAGAAAATGTGTGGAGAGATTAAGAGTGTGGATTGCACAATAAATCAAAATGAAAGTGAAAATGGAGAGATAGAGAGGAGAGAAAATAAGTACAAAATAAAAGAAAGCAAGATTGAGAGAGAGGAGAGAGGAAGGAAAATCAAAATCAAGAATAAAGGAAAATCACAAAGAAATGAAAAACAAGGATAAGTGAAAATAAAGAAGGTAAAGTATGGAGGGTTAATTAAAGATATGAGGAATCTAGAGTAGATCCACTTATTTTATCTCAATCTCATGAAAATGAGTTGGATTTGTTAGCTAGTTTCAAACAATCTCAGGATCCCACAAATATCGCTCCACACTTAGAAAGGGTAATTCCTAGAGGGTTCTAGCCTCAAGGTGAATTAAAGAAAAGGAAAATCTATTCTAGAAAGTAAATACATTAAATACATCAGACGAAGTAAATTGCATGAAAGTAAATTGCATGAAATTAAATTGCAAGAAAGTAAATCTAATCTACAAAGCAATAAATGAACAAGAAAGAAAATGAAAAGAAATAAAATAGAAACCAACAACTCCTCGATCTTAATCTAATCCTCCTTTGGTCCTGGATTAGAAGAAGAGAAAGGAAATTGAAGGGTGAAAAATTTCATTTATTGTGTAACAAAGTTACATTTTGGAAGGTCTCCTCAATTAAGAGTAACCCTCCTCTCTCCAAATGGAGTTTTTACAAAATATTTCACACTCAAAACACTCACCTTCACCCCTATTTATAGCCCAACGGAGTTGATGTGAACCATTGGATCAAACCTAGCCAAAAAGGGAGAGAAATCCACCATTAATTGAATTCTGGAAACCGACGTCGGGGTCGACTAGCTAACCTAAGTAGCCACCGGCACAACCCGCTGGTCAACCGATTGGTTCAAGAACCTAATTTGTCTTTTCTTGATTTTTCTTCACTTAATTTCTCTTGGATCATTTGTATTTGGGCCTCGTTTTCTCGATTTGGGCTTCAATATTGGTAGAAATTGAGAATTTGAGTCATTTCGCTTTTATTCATTATTTCTTTATTAGCCCGCAAAATAAGATAAAATGATTATTAGTAATATCGTTATTCATATAACATAGGTAATAAGGGTATAAAATGTAATTAAAATGTGATAATCGACACCAAACTACAGGTCCGTTTCTACCGACCGCTGCTTCTGCTTGGTTTTGACTTTTCGGACATTCGTTCCGCCGCCGCTGCTCTAAGTCCGTTTGGTTCTCTTGATCGGTTTCATCCCACAACTACGGCGGACGACGGCCAATGTTCAACCGATCTCGCCGACGCTCGAACTGATCGATCTCTTTAAAGCTTCGCTTGTTGATTCATTCCATAACACGTAGCCTCGTTGATTCTGTGACGGTTTAATCCACTTTGTGTGTTCGCTAATTTGCTTTAGCGCGCCGGTTTTGTCGAATGGGTTGTTGGTTGTTAACCCACCGCCACGAAGTTTCGCTCGCACCGATAAGCAATTTTAACGCCTACAGATATTCCCTCCAAAGCGCCTCTCGCCTCGACTTCGATGAGTCCGATTGGACATGATGAGCCCTTCACCCTTCAATCGGTGTGATGGGACTTGTGAATGACCTGGCGCTCAATCTCTCCACTCCTTTCAGCCTTTCCGCTTTTGTGATTGCCGTTATTACATCACGATTTTTGTCCGACCGTCCGTCGAGATCTTGACCGCAGGGCTCCAGATGAATTTCTTTCGAGGTTAACTCCCAGATTTGATTCCTCCACCTCTCGTGTTCTCCGCGCTTTGTAGGATACCCGGGATATTACGGCTACATTTATTGCTTGACCGTTGTTGGAATTTCGAACCGTAGCTAATTGAGTTTATTTGATGTTGACTCGCGGTTGTGGATTGTCGCCCAATTGACCATCGAGATTCCTCCGATTGGGGAATCCTCACCGCGACGCCGCTAGTGGGCGCTGAACCATATATGTTTTAGCCTTCAACCCGCAAATGCAACGCCGCTGATTGCCGCATCGATCTTACGCGGATCCAACCGCTGATCGCGTGAATCCTTCGCCGATGACGCCATTTGCTAGGCCGCCACCGTGACATTCCTCGCTGAAGTGTATTCATCCACTGCGGGAGGAAATTGAAGATTATCGAAGTTATCCTTAAGAATACTGCAATATTCTCCAGAACTTCTCGCATCGGGAAACATTTATACTCATAATCCTACGGAGTAGGATTTACGACGCCGCTGATGGCGCCGATGAATCCGCATATCGAAAGTTACTCGAGAATATTTTTTGTGAAAATATTCTTCCGGAACTTCTCGATAGATTAGGAAACAGTTTATACTGTAATCCTAGTTGAGTAGTAGGATTAGCGACGCTGATTGGCCGATGCATCCGCATTAATCGAAGTTATCCCGAGAATATTTTTGTGAAAATATTCTTCCCGAACTTCGATAAATTAGGAAACAGCTTATACCGTAATCCTAGTGGAGTAGGATTAGCACGCTGATTCACGATGCAATCCGCATAATCGAAAGTTATCCCCGAGAATATTTTTGTGAAAATATTCTTCCCGAACTTCTCGATAAATTAGGAAACAGCTTTATACCGTAATCCTAGTCGAGTAGGATTAGCGACGCCGCTGATCGGCCGATGCATCCGCATAATCGAAGTTATCCCCGAGAATATTTTTGTGAAAATATTCTTCCTGAACTTCTCGATAAATTAGGAAACAGCTTTATACTGTAATCCTAGTGGAGTAGGATTAGGCGACGCTGCTGATTGGCCGATGTAACCGCATAATCGAAGTTATCCCGAGAATATTTTTGTGAAAATATTCTTCCTGAACTTCTCGATAAATTAGAAACGCTTATACTGTAATCCTAGTGGAGTAGATTAGCCACACGGGAAAATACTCTGCAACATTGAGCCCTGTAACATCTCCAAAATCTTTCCAAACTTCTGAGGGAGTAGGAGCCAATCAACCGACTGATTTGGCACTATTTTGACATCCTGATAAGATTCCAACTAGGACTCCTAATTAGGGTCGATTAGAGTCCCATTAGAATTGATTTGGGCTCCATTAGAATTCCTACAAATAGGACTCTTATTCAAAAGGGATGGGGTTCATGTGGGGTTGTTATAAATACCCACCAACCCTTTTTTCCGACCTAGGCCGCCCCCTGCGTCTTTCTCTTGTTTTCATCTCATTGCCTCTATCTTCCTCGATCAACAAGGTATGCACCACGAGTTTTATAAGGTCTTTTCGCTTTTTCTTCTTTTTTCTTGTGCATACGTGGTGCAGCCACGAGGAGAGGGCTGATGGTGCGACCCGCAGGCGGGCGGTGGTCGGACAATCGTCAGCCGCCTCACCGGCTGGCGTTGCCTGCCCGGCCAGCTGGTCACGGCTGGCTGAAGGCCGCTCGGCCCCGACCGAGCGTCAAGGCTGATCTCTACGAGCTACGGGCCGCTTGGTTTCGCCGAAGCCGGTCGTTGCCCGGGCGCGTTCGCTTGGTTTTTGTTGACGGGCGCCCGTTATGCCTTTGCCGTGGGTTGGGCGAGCCACGACTGACCAAACGCGCTTTTGTCATATTTGTTGATTTTCTAGCCATATATTTGACTTGTCGCCATGCTTTTGCAGCTTTCGGATGTCGCCGGAAGATCACGCTGCTCGAGGAGCCAACCGCCTACTCTGGCCCAAATGACGACGCGCCACCATCATTCGCCGTGAGGTTTTCATGTTAGATTGCTCATTCACAACTTGCATTTATAAACCGTGATGGCCTTGATTCCTCCTTCGTGGGGAACGACGCCCATATAGCTGATTCCTCCTTCGCGGAGGATCGACGCCAGATAACCTTTGATTCCTCCTTCGAGGATCGACGCTTATATTTCTAAGACGACGGGGAGATTCCTCGGCGACGACTACTGGCCGATGGATAGAATACTTCGCCATTTTATGTGACTGGGTATATTATCCATAAACCGCGGTGTTTGGCATCGATTCCTGCTATAAAGCCGCGGACTCTATCTCACTAATTTCGTGGAAATGAGTTCAACGCTTTATATATACATTTGCTAAGTTCTAACTCATTCCTTTCACCTTTTCGCTTGAGTATCCTCCGTGCGCTTCCTTCGCATGCGTTGACGGACGCCGCAGGACCGATTCTCCTCCTCGATGATCCTACTATTCTTTATTTCGCTTAGACCGGATACTCGCGAGGTGACCCAGCTGGTACTTGGGGAGGTCCTCGTGTGTGAGGTCACGATGATGACGCCGCGCCACTCAAGAAGATTATCGGTTCTTCTCAGCCTTTGGGCAAGACGGACTATTTATTTGAGAGACTCGCCGAGGACCCTGGATACGACTTTCATTGAGAGTGAGCAATGGTCGCGACAAGGATGATGGCGGATTCTTATATCTCCTCTGGGTTCCCGCACCGTTGTTTGACCGAAGTTACGCCATCGGCGTCGCACTCGGAAAATGTCGTGGTGCCCGATGAGAGCGACAAGATTCATTGCGTTTATCACCCATCGCTTGGTTCTGCCTCACCCGAGGTCGCTATTGGACCGCACTCGGTATATTGGGATCGATTCTCCGCCAGGACGCAGCATTTCATCACCGGGTCGATTTTGAAGAACCGCCTTGCCCCGTTGGGATCGAGATGTCGCAGATTCGGTCATAGATTCTTCTGATGGGTTCATTCCAGATAAGCTGTGGACTCGCCCGGATCGTCACGCTCTACCACGGGCGAGGACCTTCGTGCTCGTGGTTTATATGTCGCAGTCGGCCACCATGTAATGGGTTCCCGACACACCAACCACTTCTTCGCTTTATCGAGCTTTATGATCCGGATTCAACACATTCTTAACGTGCATGGCGAACTTGATTGGCTTGCACAGATGCACCGGTCTCGTTTACCTATGGAAGGATGCTCTATCGTGAATATTTCCTTCCGCCAAAATGGGTCGACAAGGCTACTCACCGACCGCTATGACACTCAGGGACCTCACGTACATTATCACATTGCTCTAGCAATGATAGAGCCACAAGAAGAGGAAGTCGATTATAAGCCCCAAACAGCCGCCATTATTTGTTCAAACATCTGAGGACGATTCGATGAGCAGATTGTGAGCGGCTCCTTCTACCCCTTCGGTTAATGCTGATCGAAAAGTCCCGGGCTAAGTCTTATACTCGAGTAGCAATGAGTACGGTTTTCAGCCAGGACCAAATTCTCGACCTTCTTACGGCATGCAAGAAACGATCCCGCCGATGACTCTCTTAGCCGCTTTTATCGCTTATCCGTTAAAGAAATGTGTGATGCCGGTCACCAGCGACGCTTTGCCGCTAGAGGTACTCTATCCCGCAGTCACCGCCTCATAAGAAGGAGCCGCTCTTCTTCCGCTGATGGTGGCTAACATTCATCTGGACTTCGTCAAATAGCCACCGCTTTACTCGAGGAAAACAAACCGCCGTGAGATTCCTCATGTCGTGGAACTGGCCAGACACCTACTTGATGGCTTGGTTCGTCTCTTCATCACCTGAGCATGATGACAACGCCGCTTGCGATCCGTCATTCCTTTATCCAATCTTTGGAGAAATGTAAATGGCAAGGGCGCCGGATTTTTAGCTGTATGGAAGCAAAACCGCAAATCCACAAGGGTTGGTCTTCAGAGGTGTTTTCCCTTTCTCCTGGCCGACGGGAGGCCTTGATTGATGAGGAGAGACACAAAATGAACCGACTTTACTTGACGCTGGTCGCTTTAATCGGGTCGACCAACATCCCACCTGGTTATCTTATTTCGCGAGTGAGAAACGAAGCTACATTGAGCCTTATTTCTTCGCTTTCGCCGGGGCCTGCTACGCACCAGCCTTTACGTTGGGAACCTCGAACCGAGCTCCTGACCGCAATTTTGATCGATGGTGTCCCTGCGTATCAGGAGTATAGCGGGTTGTACCGACGCTAAATTTAGCCTCCGTGTACCGATCGCCTTGAGTCGACATATATTTATACCGCAGCTTGGCTTTTGGTCGCCTAACTGCCTCGCGGTGGAAGTCCTTTGACTAATCAAGGTCGAGGAGGCTTCGAAGCCGACACTCGCCGCTCAGAGGCCGCCGAGCTCAAGAAGCGCCGCCAGATCGGCCGAATCGCATGTGTCCGATGGGGAAATTCATAGTTCTGGTTGATACTCAGAGATGACCAGAGGAGATTGCAACTCATGAAGAGGACTCGTAATTTCTCCTTTACTCTCATTATTCCTCCTATGATATCTTAGTTCCACTCATCTATCTTTCGTGCATACCGAAAGAGATGCGGTCCGCCTTGCGATGGGGACAAACTCCAAGAATGGAGTTCCTCTTAAACTAAAGAGACTTGTCCACGATCTCGACCTCTGACCATTAACTTGATTCGACAAGCTTAAGACTCTGGCTTATGATAGGGTAATGTTCGCTAACCCATAACCTTCGCTTATCCCGCCTTTTTATGAGTTCTCACGATTTCCTCCCCGCAAGTGAGAATTTGGTGGGGATGCCAATTTTGATTTTCCCTTTCCTCGACTTTGCTGGCCCAAATTGCGGAGCAAGTACTCTGAGTCGTGGATCGAGAGCCCGAGAATACCAAGATAGGACCAGATTGGAAAATCCCGCTCGCCTAATATTGGTATTCTTCTACCCGCACATCACTTGCAAAGACATGAAATTTGTTTCCTCAGCAGCTCTCATCTATACTTCACACTTATGCCGCTTTTTC
Source organism: Asparagus setaceus (assembly GCA_012295165.1). Classification (NCBI taxonomy): domain Eukaryota; kingdom Viridiplantae; phylum Streptophyta; class Magnoliopsida; order Asparagales; family Asparagaceae; genus Asparagus; species Asparagus setaceus. Next base: position 49,813,523 of record CM022706.1, on the reverse strand, counting down.
GATGGAGGAGTTCGAGGATTTGATGCGCTGATGACTGTAGACGCCCTCCTCCCGGCGATACCGAGCTTGAGTTAGGAATTCTAGGGATATCGAGGCGCATTCCTTTGAAGGTAAAGCTTCCTTCCTCGTAATCATAGGACTATTCAATTTTAAATAGTTCGCCTATGATCAAAAATGTCTCCCATTTGATAACAGACTCGCCCCGGTGACATTGAGGTCGCTATTCCCTGAGTCGACCCGAATCGCTGATATGTCTGACGCGCGTGCTGGAGATACCGATTGAGATCGTTGATGCGCCACCGACCGCCAGCCGCTTCGCTTCGGCTTCATTAGGGCAAGGAGTCGGCTCTACGTGTATGAACCCTTCACGCCAATACTCATATTGAGTTTGTTTTTGGGGTTTTAACCTTTCTTCCTTTTCGCAGGTCTGCCAATGACTCTTCCCGACTTAGTGAGAGCTTTGATGTCCGACGACGCATCCATCTCTTTATTATCCCGTGGAAATTGCTCGCTCTTTTCCTATTTGGCCATAGCGGTAGACACTTCTCGGTATCAGCTTCTTTCTCTTACGGGCCATTCCTGATCCTAGGGTAACCACGATACGAGATGGTTATCCGAATGGCCTGCACCATTGCCGATGATCTCGATCATTTGAGGTTAAGCTCAAAAGTCTGCAAGACTTTGAGGCGTTCGCTCTCCTCATATAGAGTCGAGACGCAGGCTCGCCTCGAAAGTTTCGCTGATGCTCGCCATTACCGGACTAAGTTCGGGATGCGCTAGAAGACCGGTGCGCTTTTTGAGATCGCCGTCAACGGGCTTCGGCCTGGAGCATTTTCAATCTTGTGTCAGCCGGGAAGCTAGGATAGTAGAGCTCGAACAGAACTTCGCCGGGGAGAGTCTGATCATCTTGAAGTCGATAAAGGCCAACAAGGAGGAGACTCTTGCGCCATGTCCGAAAAGCTTGAGTTTTCAAAGCGAAGCCGGGTCGGTCGAGGAGGAAACCGCAAAGACCCTTAATGGCCGAAGGAGACTTCGTGGTGAAGCCTGTGAGGAACTTCAACAAGCTTTCCTCAATAAAGTATTGATGAAACAAGAAATTTGCTATCACAAATTTGATGTTTAGAGAACTGTAACTTCAGCCTTTATCAATAAAACGTGTTTCTATCCTCTTTGTGCTTTATTACGCATTCTTTATTTCGCCGTAATAATTAACCGTAATACTTATAGGATTTTTGGCAAACCCTCAGCCAATCGGATTTGATTAGCCTTTACCAACTACCGCTTGAATCATTAGCGGCGATTATCCGACCCGCTCAAGACGGACGCTAGGCCGGAAGAATGAAACTCTTCTAGACTTGTTGCTATGATATTGAATACATGCTGTACTCTTTTACCGCAAGAGACCACCCGCAACGCCAGATATACGGACTCATCCCTTCTTAGGCTTCGGACAAATACCCTAATCAACTCGTGTCTTCTTCACGAGAAAGACTAAACCGCAACGCGCAGAGGCTGACTTTAGGGTTATTGCCAACCCCAGCCTTCAACGGTTTGATGAGCCTTTACCAACTACCGCTTGAGTTGGGCTAGCATGTAGATTATCTAAACTCCGTTCTACACACAACGCGAAGCAAAGAATGAAACTCTCTAGACTTAATGCTACGATGTTGAACACGAGACTTCGCTTTTCACTCGAAGACTAACCCTAAGAACGCTGTATACACGAGACTCATCCCTTCTTAGGCTTCTCGGACGAAATACCCTGTAATCAACTCGTGTCTTCTTCATCTGAGAGACTAAACCGCAACGCTGCTAGGCGCTGGCTTTATCCTTCTTAGGCTTCGGATAAAATACCCTTGACCTAACTCCGTGTCTTCAATCTAAAAGATAAACCGCAACGCTAGAGGCGCTTGGGCTTACCCCTCTTGCCTCGATAAAATTCCCCAAGATGAACCTTGGTGTCTTTTGACCTGAGGATGACCGAACGGATTAAGATTGATTGAGGTGGGAAAGAATGTATTCTATTTCCTAATGGAGAGGAAGGAGGATCTTGTCTCCTATCTCCAGGTGAGGGATGAACAAGAGAGGAAGGTTTTGTATCCTATCTCTGCCGATGGAGAGGAAGGAGGATCTTGTCTCCTATCTCCCTGAAATGTGGGAAAGGAAGAATGTATTCTATTTCCGAAGTGGAGAGGAAGGAGGATTTTGTCTCCTATCTCCCGGACGCTTGGAAAGGAAGGATTTTGTCCCGCTTCCAAACTGAAAGAAACCGAAAGTGGGATTCCACTTCGAGAATCTTGAAGGCTAAACTAAGAGCGGATCTCCACTCCAAGAATCTAAAACAAGAGAGGAAGAATGTATTCTATCTCTTGCTTCAAGAGGAAGGATGTGTCCTATCTCCGTGAAATGTGGGAAAGGAAGAATGTATTCTATTTCCAGAAAGAAACTAAGAGCCGGGTCTCCACTCGAGAATTCTTGAAGGGTACGATAGCTTTCGCTTATAGGATTGCTAATCCAATTTGAGAAGTGGACCTCTCGCTCGGGAAGGAATCGAGAGGGATTTGGTCGGTGGTTGGACCAGGAGATTTTAGTGGGCCCACCGCCAATGAATTTGATCGGTGAGAGAATTTTGGAGGAGAACACAACACTTAGGTTATCCTCATGAAAATGAGTGAGATATTCTCGAGGAACTTCCCATCAAAATGGGTTATCCCGAATGTATTAAGGATAATACTTTTTCGTAAACTTCCCTTTATCTACATTAATTGCCTGGCCGCCATTCTCAGGTGATATATGATATGCACCGCTTGAATAGATCGCGGTCTATTACAAACGGTCCTTCCCATTTGGGTTCAATTTACCTTTCTTTTAGAGGTGAGGATTATCTACTGCCGAAAGCATGAGGACTAGATCTCCTCCTTAGGTTCTGTCGAACTTCTTGTTGAAAGCCCTCGACATTCTAGCTTGATAGAACTCAATGCATTGTTGAGCTCCAGCGCTTCATCTAACATCTCAAGCTCTTCGAGACGCTTCGATGTTGTTCTTCTGGCCGCCATCTCTGGAAAGGGCGCGGCGACTAACTCGATTTCCAACGAGAATTGCTTCACACCCGCACTGAGAGTACGGTCGCCTCACTGGGCGCATGCACTGCAGCGATATGCCCAGAAGTGCCTCCGAAGTTTATCGGCCCCAGTTATTCTTCACAAGCTTCGACAAAATCTTGATGATCGCCTTTGTTGAACGCCTCGCCAACCCATTCGGCCGATTATGTACCGTCACGGTGACGCCTTGTATCTTGAATTTCGCAAAACCCGATGAAGGAATGGCTGATGAACGGGGACCGCTATGCACGACCGTTCTTGGGACACCGCGGTCGATAGATGACATGGTGTTTGATAAACTTGATGACTGCATTTCGCTTTTCCTTTAGCTGATTGCTTTTCACCACTTGAGAAATAGTCGTGATCGCTAGAATAAACCGATCTCCTTTAATCGACGGAGGAAAATGGGACCTACAACGCCCATTCCCCATGTCTCAATGGCCGTGATGTGGGCCGGATGCAACCGCCCGAGGTCGATGCATATAATTCGCGGAATTTGACACGCGCGCATTTCGGAGCCGCATTCGATCGGCCATTAATCATTGCCGCCGGTAGCCCATTCTCCCGATTCGATCAGAGCTTGGGACCAGCCGGTGCACCACATTCACCTTCGTGGTGCTTCCTGAAGGACCTCTCCCCGCTTTTGTTTGAGAGGCATCGGAGCAAAGACCATCGCACTCCACGATATAACATCTGGTCTCGTGGTCGTAGAAGAATCTTGGAGCTCTTCTCCTGATTGACTTTCTCCCTTACGCTCAAAATACCGCAAGACGAAGTCGATGATAGGAAAGCCAATCTGGCTCCACTTGGCTTGGGTTGCATGTACCTCTTTGGAACTATCCTTTCTTCTCCGCACTTCATTACATATTGGTAATGAAGAGTTGATGAGTCCCGACCGCAACCAATTGCTCTGGCCTCTAAGGTGTTAACGGCGCTAACGCCGCATCCGCTGCGAGCTTTGGAGGCGGAATATATTCGATGAAGAACTCTTCAACGAACCGCCATTTCTCATTGCTACCGATGATAAGGAATTAGATCTCGATTTCGACTGTAGTCTCCGCGATTCGCCTCGACTATCGGGCCAGAATCGCCAGATGCCTCGAGATATTCGACTTCAGCCTTGGCGAACTAAGTCCAATAAGTAGCATTGTATTCGGCTACGCTATTGGAACAGGTTCTGGAGTGAATAAGCACGGGCATGACATGATTCTGGGAAATCAAGACAACTCAAATCGAGATTTTAGAACATCCGGGTACTTGCTACATTAGTAGCTCGAGAGTTCACAAAATACAATCGCCATATTTGTTGGTGCGATGTAGTGTTGACTTTGAACTTCGCCCGAAGATCATCATATAGCTCAACCGCATCCGCTTCGGGTCGGGTACCAAGAGATCGCAAATCGCTTGTCCTTTGACCGACTTCGTTGTTTGAAGTGCAAGTCATATCGGGACAAAAGCAGCCCATTTCGCCAAACGCCAACTCATTGAGGCCGGCCTGGTCATAAATATTCGACCGGATTTACGCGAGATAACATAAATCGTGTCCACCAAATAGTGCCGCGATTTTTCAATCGCTAACACTAATGCAAGGCATCGCTTCACCATTGGATACCGACTCAAAGACCACTAATGTTCGCCGTAATACATCGCTGCTCGCGGACCCGCTGCCGCCCCGCGCGGTAAAGCTTTAACGAAAGTGATCCGCCTTGATGTAGATCGTAAATGGTTTTCCGACGCGTGCAACGAGAACAGAGGTTTAGCGAGATACGATTTGATCTCTTCAAACGCTCGACAGCGCCGCCCCAAATAAACGACACTCTTCTTGTTTAACTTAGAAAATGGTCGCACTTCCGTGATAAGTTCGATATGAACCGCCGGATGTACGCCAATCGCTCTTGTAACCCCCGAAGTTCTCTCATTTCTGAGGTTGCAACTCTTGAATCGCCTTCACTTTGTCGATCGACGTGGATTCCTTTGTCTGACGACAAAGCCGGGAACTTGCCACCGACATCCTAAGGAAGGATTTGGTGATTCATCTTTAGTCGATGAGTCCGCATGAGCTCAAATACGCTCTAAGATCTTTAATGTGATCTCCTCTCACACGCTTTTACTTACTAAGTCGCCGACGAGCATTCGACCTTTTTCCCGAGATAATCCCGAAAATCTTAGTCATTGTCACGGTATGTGGCCGCGATTTTGAGGCCGAACGGCATGACCGTAGCAATATATACCGATAGCGCTTCAATGCCGTGGTGCTCGCATCATCGGGTGCATCTTGATTTGATTGTAACCCGAAACCATCCATGAACGACATTCTTCAAATCCACACGCGGTCTTCGACTATGACATCGCGATGGAAGAGGAAAGTCATCTTTCGCAAGCAGCCGCTCGTGCTCTCAGAGTCCATACGCATCCTAATCGAACCATTCTTCTTCATGACCGACTATATTCGCCACCCAACTGATGTTGAATTTCCTCGATGAATCCCGATTCTATGAGTTTCTTTACTGGCCAACGATTGCTTGTAATATTTGTGGATCTAAACCGCTCTTGCATTGCTTGACAGTTTGACATCCACTTTGATGTTGAGGTGATGAGTCGCCACATTAGGTCGAAGTCCTCGCATGTCCTCATAGCTCCAAGCAAACACGCCGATGTATTCCCCGATTAGGCAACCGCTCTTCCTTCTTCGAGGGAAGACTATTAATGACGCTTATGAGCTTAGGATGTTCCTCGCCACCCATGTTAACCTCGACTACCTCGCCCTTAGTAGGGGTTCTTTGTTCAACCTATCCCCAAACCGCCTCGAGTTGATGGATCCATGGGTCTTCCCATGTTGGCATATCTTCATCATTCTCCATAGTAGCAGGATCATCAGCCATATTTGACATCAAAGCTTTGAAAGCTTCTCCGAGGCTAGTGTCGTAATCCCAAACCAAGAATCGATGAGTATCCGCCTTTCCATCGTAAATGGTCGCCGATCATCTACCAGCATTCATCTTCCGAGGAGGATTTATATCCCAACTCGCCTAAATGCGTAGTAGTCATCCGCTTCCTTTGGGACATATGTCGCTTTAGGAGGGACTCGAGGACCTCACCAAACAAAGACCTTCCTTGTGTCAAGTCATACCCCCACTTCTTCATGATACCCTGTCTCCGACTATATCTCAATGTGTGGAGGATAGGCCCGCCGTCATCTTCTTCATCTCTTTCTAAGAAATGATTCGCTGGAATTGCATCCCCTTTTCCAGAAACCAAGTCTTTTTCAATAACCCATCTTTATGATGACGAGTGTTGTCCCATAGGAGTCTCTAATTGCTTTGTATAAAGCAAGATGATCGAAGTTGGTAGGTGCAACTCCGATTGTTATATAAACCTCGCTATCGCATCATTCAAAGACAAAGGATACTCTAAATCGCCATTTATTGATTCATCTAATTTGCCACTCATAATGTTCATCCGACGATTCTTCCTCCAAGATTGATTACAAGGGGTACAATGTTATTTAAAACAAAACCTCCACTATAACCAAGCCCGCTTCTCAGACGCTTTCTTCACCGCCGTCTGCGTTTTGGGTCGATGATTCAGCTGACTCATTACCAGAGGAGAGAATCAAGGAAATAATTCTCCATCCCCTTAAACGGTTGTTTGTCCACACCACCGCCTTGACGCCATTATTTGTGTCTACATACTTGAGACATCGATGAAGAGTGGATGGACTATAACGCTATTGTGGATCCGTAAGGTAATCAACAATAAATTATAGGAAGTCTTCACCAATCACGTAGCAAGACTTGACTTAAGTCCCCATTTGGCACTTAATCCTAATTTTACCAAGGGGGCGACCCACCGGTGTTAAACTGCATATCATTGTGCCAGCTTGACGCTACCATCGGGCAGGATTCCAAGATGATACATAAGGCGCAGGGCATGATGCTCAATAATGAACCCTGATCGATTTGGATCCCTGACTTCGCTAGAACCAATATACCCCAGAAAGTATAGCGCCTATCGCGGAATTTTCGTCCGATATCCTCCTTTTGTAAAGGTGATGCAGGCAAGTCTTTAGTAAAGTTGCATTGCAGTGCTGCATTCTTCCTAATCGGTTTGATCTCGAAAGTGAGAAACACCTCCGAAGTCACCTGAGCTTCAGAGCTTCCCGTTTCTTTGACAATCGAGCAACTCGTGAGAGTTATTTCGCCGATGTTCGCTTAACCGGGCCATGACGCCAAAACGCGATGGAGAGGCTCGATGTTCCTGGCCTATCCCTTACACCCAAGCGCATTGAATCGGATCCGCCGAGTTGAGCCTCGACTCGAGGTCGTTTTCCTTTGCTTCACCGCTTTCTTTTAGAATCGCCTGTTGTCCTTTTCTCGCACGGCGGGAGGAGTCATGGCTACCCCCTAGTTCGATAACGCCTTCGCGATTCGGCTTTGGAATCTCTCGATACTTTGTAGTTGTATTCGCGTCTCCCTCTTTGTGGCAAAGACTTCATGCTCATCCTCCGGTAATGGAAGGTCGCCACTTCTTCATCGCCCTTTTCGAATTGTCAGCGCTTGGCATAATTTGCCTTTTTCTGGACTTTTTGGCCGAAGACGCCGGTCCACCGATCGCCTTCCAACAAATCGTGGTGGACCCAAAGGATTTCTCCGCTTGTCGTCGTGGTGTGGTACGAGTCCCTTCTCACGCTGCCCGTGAGGATCTTCATTCACCATCTTTATTCCTACCTTCACAACCGGGCCTGCTGAAACCAATCCAAAGGAACCGATCCGCTTATAGAGATCGTGATTCGCCCCACCTTCTTCTCTTTAGAAGGTTTTGGAGTGATGACTCCAACATCATCAAGGCTTGAATCTTATCCCCGAGATGCAGCAACTTCGTGGTGATGTACTACCTCGCGGATAAGCGCAGCATTTAGGATCAGAACTTTGTTTGCCTCCTCTTGGTTCACGATCGAGGCAACCGGATTTTATTATTCTCCGAAGGTACTTGAAAATGCCCTAACTTCCTCATCTTTGAATGAGTAAGTCTGGGAAATCTCGAACCGTGGTTTTGATTTCGAAGTTTGCCGGCGCCCATTGAGGTCGCTGATTGTCGCGACGCACATGCGACCGCATGTGGTTGCAGCTCAAGATTTGATTGGCGCCTAAAGCCTTTGTCGGGCGCTTTGCCTCGCCAAGGCACAAAGTTCGCTGTTCATGTTTGTCGTACCGCTCTCGCTTCCTTTTAAGGAATCTTCACTTGTTTCCACGAACTTTCAAGTCCTTCCATCGCTATTGATGGTGCCGCCCCATTACTTCGAAAGCACGCCTATCGATAAATTATCGCGCAGTTTGAGGATGAATTCCTCTCTATTCGGATCCCGGCTTCATTGCCTTGTTACTTAATCGCTTAACAAAGATATCCACAGCTTCCATTCTTCTTCGCTCGAAAGTAACGCTCCAATGGATACCTTGTATCGCTATCAAAGAAGTTGAGAGAAACAAGGACTCCATATCGCCCCACCGCTGATGCTCCCTCGCTTAAGACGGGCGTACCAATCGGCACCCACTGGCGGGTGCCAACGAATGACCGAACCATCGTGGGTTCATTGCCGAATAACCCCGGTGCGACTTGAAGTAAATCAAGTGTTAAGCTTGGGAACCTTACCGCAAACGTGTAAAGTTTATAAGTTAAACTTTGAAGGGTATGGATTGATTCCCACCCCTGCATGGGCAAGGGATACCCGCTTCTTCACCTTCGCGGAAATTAACGAGTTAATTTTGCTCTCTAGGTCTTTAATCTTCGCTTCATGAGCAACAAAGTTAGCCGCGCATGGTTCAGAGGGTTATCATCTTCGGTGTTTCCTCCCGACTGAAGCCGCCGCTATCTTGATCAACGCCGATGTTGACTTGATTCTCCTCGATGCTTTGTTAAAGCTTGATCCGCTGTCATGCATTTCATCGTCGCGATAGCCAACTCCATCTCTAATTTGAAGTTTTCCCTGCTTATTCAACGCCGCCCAAAGATCTTGGCCACCTGATCTGTATTGATCATGCTTTTCGGGTTGTCCGTCACTAGAAGTCAGATTGTCGATGCCATTGCCGACCTGCCGATATACTTCATCCCTCAAGGTAGCCCTCTCAAGAGCTTGTCGAATTGGACTGCCGACAATTCCGACCGCAAACGAAGTTAACCGCTATGGGCGCTTGAATAGTCCTTGACGATGGTTCTTTGCCGCCATATTAGTGACCTCGCACTATCCTCTCGATGCCATCCTTCATGAATCTCCTTGCCCTAGGTCTTCGCATTTCGTGGTGAGTCTCGAAGATCGACACTCTTTCGAGCTTGACAACAATTACACTGAGAGTACTGCTTTGATAAGCTTGGAGCATAAGCATGACCGGTTTGGCTCGGGGAGCACCTTCGAGATTTCTTTGTGTTCCTGCAGAGTATAATTCCGCGATGAGTGCCGGAGCAATCTTCCGATGTCGACACGATCTCTCGCATAACGCCTCATCGCCGATGAAAACGCCTCCGCCCGAGGCCGAATTGTTTTGTAAGAACTCGGCGAAGTAACCCGCCTTTGACTTTCGCTTCTGTGAGGGTGAAGTTCGCAGACTTTCACTCGACTTTCAACCAGATTCAAAGCCGAGGGAATCTTTTTGTCTTTATGGGTGCTACCCTCGATAGGAGTGACCCATGATTCCTTTAGCGACCCAAAGCATCCTTGATGGTAAGCCCGTTGGTCGTATTTAGATTTGGCCCCTACTAAAGTTTAGATGTAGACACCGAGGTAATTTTGGCCGATATAACTTTTGTTGAGGTGCTCACAATTTCTCGATTTGAGCACGGAGCAGAGTCACCGGCCGGGCTTGATGCCAGTTCGTTTGTTGAAGCGCCAACGGACTGGCTTCCAAACCAGCCGACTCGCTGATCTACTTCGTCAGCCTTCTTTCAACTCGCGCTTGTTGTACCAAAGCCCTTGCTTGTGCGAGCGCGACGCCCGGATACGCCTCGGTGCGTGAACGTTCCTTGACTTGACCCATTCGCTTGTCGTACCAGGAGTTTCCACAACCTCGGACTTCAATCTCTCGAAGTTAACTCGATCTTAGATCCGCCATAATTAACCCCATCCATTGATTCTTTGCCCAGCTTTGTTTTGCCGTGCTGACGCCGCCTCGACGCTCTCTTAGAGAGTCATGACGCTTATCAAGGAACCACCTCCGAGGAGATAGAGGTTCGAAATTTGGCCGCTTTGTCCGAGGAACCACCTGTCCGGCAGCCTTTGACGGCTGGTGGTGGATTTTCTCCGCGATCTGGGCCGACGGTCTTCCTTGCAAGACCATCTTGACTTTGGGGGAGTCGGATCTCGACGAGAAGAGAGGTACTGCATTTCTTTTGGTCGAATTAACTCGACTCTTTCTATCACCGGATCTCGGATCCGCTACAGCATACACGACGGCTTTGTTGAAGCCGCTGCCTCCCACCGGGTCGCCACTTGTTCAGCGAAAAGTAGACTTGTTATTCATTTCTCGCTTGAACTTGTTTACGCCTTCGCTGCTATAACAAAATTCAAAAGAAAAGAAATGCCTTTTATTTTAGCATAAATGAAACAAAAATTACAACTTCTTCCTTTTAGAACAAACACGAGGATCTCTATTTTATGGGATCCCCGCTATGCGGTTCTTTGCCCGTGTCGGACTTTTGTTCGTCCCGGACTACCGCGCAATTCGCATCCGTGGAAACCCTGCCTGGAACTACAGACGGAAGGGGCTCGCTTTCACGAAGGAAATGACGCACCCGGGGATCACACTCTCACGGCGAGAGGATCGCCGGGATCGCGACTCACGGCGAGAGGATCACGAGCGTGAGATCTACTAGGAGAAATCACAGCTGACCAGAGTCAACCCGAAGTTCGCTACTCCGCTTTGTAGATCCGACGGCTCGCGGTTCTGATCCAAGGCCGACGGGCCGTGGATCTCGCGAGGGCTCTCTCAAGAATATCGAAAATCCATCTCCAAAAATCCACTGCGGAATCGAAAGCACCCCCAACTATTTATAGGAAAACAATAGGCCTTTCTTGGTCGGGCCGGACTATTGGTGTCCGCTCGCCGGACATTACCGAGGTGTCCGGCCATTACCGACATCTTTGGTGTCCGGCTTTGTCGGACACCAAACGGTGTCCGGTTTCGCCGGACGCTTTTGGCTTCTGCTGGTTTTTTGACTTTTCAGACATTCGCTCCGCTTTGTCATCGCTGCTCTAAGTCCGGTTGATTCTCTTGATCGGTTTCATCCCGCAACGGTTTAAGGGACGATCGGTCAATGTTCAAACTGATCTCGCCGACGCTCAATCCGACGATCTCTTTAAAGCTTCGCTTGTTGATTCATTCCATAACACGAAGCCCGTTGATTGTGATTGCCAAGTAACCCACTTTGTGTGTTCGCCAATTTGCTTTAAAGCCTGCTTTGTCGAATGGGTTGTTGGTTTAACCCACCGCCACGAAGTTTCGCTCTCGCACCGATAAGCAATTTTAACGCCATACCACAAGCTTAGTTAATTAAAGGGCTTAATACCTTTGAATAAACTTTGAGAATATATCAACTTTAGGATACATATACCTCATATACCCAACTATAAAAGTTAACTTGAGGGTAACTCTTCCATGTTAATTAGTTCAAAGAGGCAATGCCTTCCCCTTATATCTGCAAATTTGATGAGCTCAACAAGCCTTATCAATGAAACCCATTGTGAGGATGATAGTACCTCATATAAATCAAAATCAATGTGAGGATGATAGCACGTCATGTAAATTAATTTGGGGATTAAATTTGAGGTTACATGCACCCTGTCTACTAATCCTAAACAAAGTCACATACCTCACCCCTCATATAAACCAAATTCGCTAACTTTAGGATGCATGTCATTGATATTTTCATGTGCTCATAAGCCTTAGCAATAAAATTTAACTCGAGGATATTCACCCTCATACAAACTAAATTCCTACTTGATGATATATAGACTCTCATAACACTTATTTTAATAAACACAAAAGATAAGTGTGATAAGCACATGAGAAGTGAAAGGCAAATACGATGTTCATCGTGGTAAATAGATGCAACAATCTTGATAAGGAAATTTCGATGGAGGAGTTCTGGGATCAATCTCTTCTCGACATCTGTAAAGCGCCTTTGCCTTCCAAAAATTGAGACCTCATTTGCCATTTAAAAAGAGACAGGAAAAGGGATAGAGAAAAGATTGAGAGAAATGAGAGAGAGAGAGAGAGAGAGAGAGAGAGAGAGTTGAAGTATGAAGGATACGATAACAAGGTTCTCCACAATATTCTTTATTTTTTGAAAGGGAGGAGGGCTCCAAAACATAGTCTTGAGACCCAAGATCCCATATCCTCCTCATTTTCCTTAAATTTTGTAATATACTAGAAAGATAATGAAATCAATATTTCTCAGATCTTATCTTTGATGTTTGTTTAATTCTTTGATTTCTACTAATTAGAAGTTTCTTATAATAAAAGTAATTAGCAGAAAGAATAAATTTCTTGAAGCATGCAACCCAACCTTTTACAATCAAAGTGTTACTACTATGTATCTAAGGAATAAATATTTCGATTGCTCTACTCTCCTTGAGATTGGTAACACTTTAGTCAAGAAGAGATTAGCCTATCCAAATATGATTTCTTCTCGATGGATACTAGCACCACTTTGAATTTTCTTAAAAACTATCATCGGGCTTTCTAATGCTTATAGTTTTAAAAGATTAGTGAGATAACTAGGCTTTTAAATCTACATAGATGTTTAGGTTAAGGAGAAGATGTATCTAGGATGAATGGATTGTGATCAGAGCAGATAGAAGGAAATGAGTATTGAAATAAATAAGAAAATTTGGACTCCAAATCAGAGTTGATAAGGAAATGATCAAGCCTAACCAGAATAGGACTTTCTCTCATATTTGACCGTATAAATCTTCTACATGAAGGTTTTGGAGGGATTGATTTCTCTAATGGAGCCTGATCTCCCACTTCTCTCCCTTGAATTCAAAGTCACATTAAAGTCCCCAAAAAGAATCCAAGAAAATAGATAAATCTGCCTCATTTTATCTATCTCCCACCAATATGCTTCTCTATCATCTCTATTGAAAGGAGCATACACAGAAGTTACAAGGAATTTTCAGTTCATGATTTTGTGGGTAAGAACAGCAGAGATGGAGAAGATACCAAGATAGGTTTCTGAACAATCAAACATAGAGTTATTCCATTCTAAAGCACACCACCTCTAGATTCAATTGCCTCTATGTTTAACCAAGAGGTAATCTTATTACCACCTAAGGATTTAAGAGAACTAACCCTAATAGAGTTAAGTTTGGTCTCCTGAAGACCAACCACATCTACTCCTGAAAAGAGGATACATTATTTAACCGTTCTTCTTTTAATAGGATCATTGAGACCTCTAATATTCTATGAACCAAACTTCATCAAGAGAGAGAACAACAAAGAGAAAGATACAGGACGGAGAGGCTTAGGGATCAGCCCTCTCAACTTCTATAGCTTTAAGCTTATCTAAGCTCTCCGGAGCTATAGGCTCCTTGACTCCACAGTTAATAGAGATATTAACTAATTCACCATTTTTCTTATAATTAATAGGTAAAGCCACTGAAGATGAGGAAGTAGACTTACCCTTCTTAGCTGATGGAAAGAAAAATTCAGAGGATAAAAGTTGTCTGACAAATATCTTGTGTCCCAGACCCTTGCTTGTTGGCTTTGTCCTAACAGGGGATTTTCTCTTGCAGGACTTAGCCATAAATTCAAATCTAGGGGGTAGCGATCCAGATATTGTCTTCATGGGGAGATTCGATGAATCAGACTTCGAGTTGTGAGATTCCTAAGCTGGCGTGGCAGCTTGCTGAGCTGAAGGTTTGGATCTGCCTTCTCCTTGCGCCTTTAAGATGGCCTCCCACTGATTTTTGTCAACCTTAATGAGACTCCAGTTCCACGTAATCTCAATGAGTTCAGGTTCATAGTGGAATTGATGTGGAATATTTGGTAATTGATTTTCTAATTTAAGGAAATATTCTGATTTGATGGTGGAATAAGAACTTCCCAATTTGCTCCCTTGGATCCCGCTTCTTTTGAATTTAAATTGGAGATGATGGTTTTCCCTTCCTCAAATTTGCATTTTTCGTAGTCTTGCCGTCACCGACCATCTTATCTTCTCGGACAAGAGGTGGAGAAGACCAGCCAAACTCTGCAGAGACTTCCCCCTCCCATCTATAGTTGTGCTCCTAGACCTTGTATTTCTCAATGTCTACATCTCTGACCACCTTACAAATTGAATGAATGGAGATATGGCCATCCAAAATACTACAATCGGTTAATAGTAGTGAAATAACTTAATTTTTGGGATGTTAGCCAGTTCCTGAACTTTGATCATCACTTTGCAGTTTTTAAAGTTAGTATCAAAAGCTACATCATCCGAGCACATCACACATTCACCCACATTCCTAAACAGAGCACACAAGAACTCTCAGTTCCACAAATGAAAGGAGAGTTTGGCGATATTAATCCAAGTGAGGATGGGTTTAGGGAGAGTTGCAAGGTGGAGATCCTTTCATCATTGAATAAACTCAAATCAAGAAACTGCACCATGAAATGATCTTCCCCAGCCTTAGCAATCTTAAAATTCTAAGCTTGAACCTTAAACTTCAAGATCAAAAGATCCTTGGTCTCCCCATAAGTTAGGATGCCGCTCTCTACATAGAACAAAGCTTAATTAGATAGCTCATCGATGATAGACTTGATATCCTCTAAAACTGGGATCACATGTAGGAGGTTCAATGAGTAGAGGATAACTAGTCGATGTATGGCCTTTTAACCCACACCTAAAACAGATGATATCTTCCACTAGGCACTCCCTTAGTCATATGCTTCATACTTCCATAAAAAAGCACCTCTGGTTCTCTATGTGCCCTTCTTATCCGCCCTTTGCGCTACACTCTGTTCATGAAGAACTTTCTTCCTATTGATAACCTTGATCCAACCTCCTTCATTAGACTGGAAGGGGGAGAGTTTGAAGTAGGTAGAATCCCTTTCTGAGATCTGAGAATAGGTTGCACTTGATACAAGGAATAATGTTAGAAACAGGGCAAATCAAGAGAAAAGTGCAATTTTATTCATTAGTATTGGGGTCTATATATACAAGAGGAGTGGTCTCATTCTTCTACTCTATCCGATGTGGGACTAAACAAAAGGGTCTATTCCAATCTAACATAAAGAAATAACTCTCAACACTCCTTCTCAAGATGGGCGAAAGATATTTATTAAGTCCATCTTGTCACACCCTCTAGCTAGGTCTACTGAGCTAAGTCCTTTAGTCAAGCAGTCTGCAGCCTGATCCTTAGTTGGAACATGGCCTAACTCCAGTAGCCCACTGTTCAGCTTCAATTTGATGAAGAACCTGTCAATCTCGATGTGCTTGGTTCTGTCATGCTGCACTGGGTTGTTGGCAATATTGATAGCTGACTTGTTGTCGCACCACAACCTAATCTTGGCCCCTTGATTTAGCTTTAGCTCTACCGCTTATACGCATCAACTCCGCCTTGCGGCCATTGCTCGTACTCTGCTTGGTTGTTGATCTTGCCACCACAGATTGCTTCTTGCTTTTCTAAGAGACTAAGTTGCCTCCTATAAATATCACGGTACCGAGGTAGACCTCCTATCATCTCCAGCTAGCCCAACTGAGTCACAGTAGCCCTCAATGTTCACATGGTCACTCCTCCTGAATATCAGCCCTTTGCTAGGGGCACCCTTGAATGCCGGGGATCGATATACTACATTCATATGACCCTTCCTCGGGTCATGCATGTAGCGGCTCACCAAGCTCACCGCAAATGAAATGTCTAGACGTGTGTGACTCAGATAGATCAACCTACCAACCAGCCTCTGACATCTCTCACGATCAACTGGTTCTCCTGCCTCAACAATCAGCTTGAACATCTGATCGATCGGTGTAGTAGCAGGTTTGCACCCCAATATTTCTGTCTCTGCAAGAAGATCCAGTACATACTTCCTCTGGGAGAGAACAATCCCCTCCGCTCCATAAGCTATCTCTATTCCAAGAAAGTATCGAAGCTGACCCAGATCCTTCACTTCAAATTCTTTGCTCAATCTCACCTTGAGCTGGGCAATCTCTTTCTCATGATCCCCTGTGATGATCATGTCATCTACATACACTGCAAGCATAGTGATGTCGCCCCCACTTCTTCGAAAGAACACAGTATGATCGGCATTGATCTACTTGTATCCCATGCCAACCATAGCCCGCCTGAACCTGTCAAATCATGCTCGGAGAGACTGCTTTAGCCCATATAGAGACTTCTTCAGCCTGCAGACTTTACCCATTGTCTGTCCTATGCCAAATCCTGGTGGTATCTCCATATACACCTCCTCCACTAGATCCCCATGAAGAAATGCATTCTTCATGTCTAGTTGGTGTAGTTTCCATCCACTATTTGCTGCGAGAGAGATCAGTGTCCGAACAGTGCTCATCTTCGCCACTAGTGCAAAAGTCTCATCGTAGTCGTGTCTGGGTAATATGCATTTGTATCTTTTACCACCGGTCATGCCTTGTAGCGTTCAACTTTGCCCATACGGATTACGCTTCACGGTAAACACCTATTTGCATCCCTTTGCTCTTTCTGTGGCGGTGTCACCAACTCCCATGTGTGATTCTTCAGAGACTCCTCGTGCATGGTCGCCTTCCACTTTGGGTCCTTCTTAGCAGCCTTGCCACCGTTAGGTATAGTAACGTAATCTAATGATGTAATGAATGCTCCATGTGAAGGAGATATTTTAGAATAGAAAATAAATTGAGCAAGATCCCAACCATATTTGTCAGGAGGATTACCCACATTACTGCGAGTAGTCCTTCTTACAGACACTGGTGTGAGCAAGAGGAGCAGCAGTAGAAGAAATGATATCACCTGAAGTGGAGGATGGTGTAGGTTTCTCAAGAGTTGGGCGAGGCGGAATGAGGGGCTGAGCGCGACAGCAGGCACCTCGGCCTGGCACCACCTCGACCTGTGTAGGCACCCGGCACTTCCCCTATGCAGTATATGCGTAACTCTCCCTGGCATGGGCAACTCCCCACAGTGTGTAGCTTAGCACCCTTATCTCCTCCTCCTCCCCTTCGCCTTAATCCTCCCGCCTCCGAGTAAGGGACCAAATTGGGATTGACCCCCTTGAGCTCTCACCATTATCCCCCTCTCGCCTCATACCTCTAGTATCGGGCGAGTCTCCAAAGGGTGAAGTTACCCCCAATGTGTAGTATGGCTCGAGCTCGAAACCGCACATCCATACCGACAAACAGTCTTTTTCATGGCTCCAACAGACATACCCTTTACGTGTGCGGTATCCACGAACATACATTTTCTGATCACGGGGTCGGTTTCCCAGCGGATGGTGCGGTTGTCCTTCACAAAACACACACAGCCTAAACATCTTCAATGGTAGGGTCCCCCGTTGTCTCCCTTCTGTCTCACGCGGAGATTTTCATTTCAATACACTCAAGACATCCTATTGATTAAGTGGCAGTCAAAGTGCTTGTCCCCACAATATTTTTGGGACATTCATTGCCATCATCATACTCCTAGCAACTTCTAGGAGATGTCTATTCTTCCTCTCTGCTACCCCATTCTGAGCTGGGGTGTATGTGCATGTAGTCTGGTGTTGTATCCCTTGGGCTGACAGATACTCCCCAAATATTCTGTTGGTGTACTCTGTCCCATTATCTGACCTCAACACCTTTATCACTGCACCATACTGAGTCTGGATGTGCCTATAAAAGTCTTTGAAACAACCAACTACATCATTCTTATTTTTCATCAGGTACACCCAAGTGACTCTAGAAAAACAATCAATAAATGTAACAAAATACTTGCATCCACTTATAGAATTTATTGGACAAGGTCCCCATATGTCAGAATGTATCACCTCAAAACTACAGTAACTCCTATTATCTGAAATGACATAAGAGCTTCTAGTAAGCTTCCCAAACTTATAAGCATCACACTGAAGCTTCTGTTGATTTGCTTTCTAAAATAAGGTTGGATACATTTTACCCAAAATACTAAATGAAGGATGTCCCATCCGTTTATGATGTAGCATCAACTCATTCTCTGTGCACACCTCAGTTCCTCCTGCTCCCGTCCTCTCAACCATAGATGTCAGCGCTGAGTCCATCCCTTCACGGTCCATGTACCACACCCTTCACGTGTGCCGGTCCAAATCTTCGCCACCTTCTCACGAAGATCACCTTAGAAATATCGAAAGAAACAACACATTTCAGTTGAAGGATAATGGCACTAATGGATAACAGGCTAACAGGAAATGAAGGAGCATGCAAAATATTAGATAGTATTACAGAACCTGTACAATTAACAGTGTCCTTACCGACCACAGCCTGTGTTGTACCATCCGTAATCTGCATACTCTCTGGCTCTATCAGGTGAGTATAAGACGAGAACTCACTGGCATTGCCAGTCACATGTCTGGATGCTCCAGAATCCATTATCCAGTCTGTGGATCTAGTGGCTGTCATGGATGCAAGGGCATGTGTATCGTTCATACCTTTGTTTGGGTGTCTTGTGAAGAGCATAGCGGCATAGCCTCCTCCGAGCGATAGATGCACCCTCGGACCGCGTCGTCACGCTACGTTTCCTGTCGGTCTTGCGAAGGCTCGATCCTCCTCGTAAAGTCATCTCGCTTCTTCCTCCTCCTCCTGCAGCGTGGTCGCAGATGGCCTCCTCTTCCACCTCGTGGCCTCCGGCCCGGCCACGACCTCCGGCCTATCCCGTCCACCCGGCTCCTCTCCTTGATGGCTTAGAGCACATCTGTCTCGGATGCCCTACCTCTCAGCGGTTAAAGCAGCCTTTAGTCTCCCCTGAATCCGATATTACGGGTTTGAGACCACCGATCGACTTCTCCTCGAAAGTTTACTGTCGGCCACGTAGCGTCTGGCTCTCTTCTGTATCATGGTCGGTGCCTCCTCGAGATGGAATCTTCGTCTGGCTAGTAGCATCGCCGCCCTCTGCTCAAATGATGAAGCCAAGCCTCGGAGGAATAGCATGGTCCTCTTCGCAAAGAGGCCTCAGGCTCCTTGCACTCGTGGTCCTTGCAACTTGCTAGGGACGAAGTGATCGTGATCCACCACAAGCCCAATTCCGTGGAATACTCTTATGCGATCCTCTCTTCACCGGACTATAGCTGATCTCCTTTTCGATCCGAATACCCTCGGTTATTCCCCACCCCATCATAGGTCTTTCTCGGCTTCTCCTAGACATCCCGCACCTTCCCTGTGCCATCTATCGTGGCCGATTGGTGGACTCTGAGTGAGAAGCCGATATACACCAACATATGAGTGGACTTTCACTCATCTCTTCTGGAGCCCTCGGTAGGTTCGAGTCTTCTCTCGTCGGATATCCCTCCGTGTTCCTCCCGCAAGTATATCTCACCCGCCACCAACTCGATATGTCCCCGCCCTTCGAGCTTCACGTCGATAGGTGGAAGCTCCACCTTCTTGGGCGGTGGCTTTGTTGAGCCCTCTCCCGCTGTCATCCTCATGAACTGCATCATAGTTGAAACATCCTCTGGGTTCAACTTCTTGATGAGTTCCGCCATCAGGTTTGTGCCGGTCTCCATCGATCTAATTTGTGTTCGATTCCCTCACACCGATCCCACAAATCTAGATCCCACACCCAACCTTCAACTTTCCTCGTCTCCAAACATCACCCTCTTCTCATCATCCACCTTGCCCCGTTCATCTCATCTCCTCAACACGATGGGGGGCTACACGATCAAGGGGATTATTTCACGAAGTAAATAATCGCCAAAGTGAGTGAAATCGATCAAGCGAAATCACCACTCTTCTCAGGATCAAAGCAATGTTTGATCTAGAGGGTCAAGTCTAGAGAGGATTATTTCACGAAGGAAATAATAAGCGATGAAAACGACAGTGGCGGTGATGAGCGATGCGTGGTGATGAGCGATGGCATTTTTTTTGGCTAGGGTTTTGGAGGCTCTGATACCATGTTAGAAAGAGGGCAAATCAAGAGAAAAGTGCAATTTTATTCATTAGTATTGGGGTCTATATATACTAGAGGAGTGGTATCATTCTTCTACTCTATCCGATGTGGGACTAAACAAAAGGGTCTATTCCTATCTAACATAAAGAAATAACTCTCAACAAATAATGATGTCTTTTTTGAAAACGGATGAAAAGGACTTTGGAAAGGGTGGAATACTAGGAGATTGGACGTGTGGTAGGACTTGAGAAATCTTACCCCTTATTCCCAATTAATGACCAAGCCACTGCAATGCTGCTGACATGAAGTCTTGGTGAGGCCGCCTCCACCTTGTTGAAGTTTTCTCCATATCGCCTCCCTTCTCCTAATCACCCTCCCTTCTCCATTAAAGAGTAATGGCCTTTCTACTTATAAGCTAAATATTTGCTTGATTCATGAATCATGATTAACGAAAATTTGGTTACTATTGGGTAGTTCTTTGTTTCATATTTCTGTGATTGATGATGGTGATCGGTTTATTGAATGTTATGTAGAATCTATTAGTGACAGTTCAAAGTGTGTTCTTCTGGCGGTCTATGCCTCTAATAATCTTGATCAAGGGTTTTATTGCTCAGAGGAGTCATTCTATTCCATGGATCTTGTGTGGTGATTTTAACAATGTTTGGAATCAGTCTGAGAAGCTTAATGGTAACCCTATTTCAGATTTGGAGACTAATAAGAGTTGGAGGGTTGTATTCATGATAGGATTTAACTCACTTGAGATCAAATCATCAAAGGGATGCTGGTTCACTTGGTCAAACAAGCAAGAGGGATGGATAGGAAATGGTCTAGACTTGATAAAGTCTTTGTGAAACATGCATGGATTGATAAGTATACTGATGTGTAGTTTTGTGGACAATTTCTTTCTGCTAATATTTCAGACCACTCTTGAGGGATAATTTCTATTCCTCGAGAGTACTCTCAATCTGGTTTGAGGTCTTTGTGAATCAATGAGAATATTAGCAGTATATTAGAAGCAAAGATGGAGGTACTTCTTAATTATTTTCGTTTCCCATGCTAATTTTAGATGGTCTTTGGTTTAAGTTGCAGGCAATTCCTCCTTAAAAATGTTAGAAATATAGAATTTCCGTATTACTAACATCAGATATTGATTGAGTAATTGAATGGTTTAAATGATGGATCTTAAAAGCCAAGTATAACATCAACTAGTCAATTTTGACAGTTGATTATGCTAAACTATGTGTTACACTACGTGGTTCCCAGGACTTATATTTCGCTAACGGGCTCGCGGGCCCGGAGCGTAACAAACTCACTCTATTTTTATGTGTTACGCTCTGGTGTGTATTCGGATTAAATGAAAGAAGCAGAGGCTTACGGCCATTTCTTTGAAAAAATTGCAATACTGAGGTGTATGTAGTAGCGTGGAAAAACATTACTTTCTCCAGTACAGCCTGGCATATATATCACAGCTGTGGTCACCATGTGAATTTAGTACTGAAAGCACCAAGTTCCTTGAACTTGGGAGCCAACAGGCGTGTTAGCCAACTTGGTACTAACGACTGACCATCGCGAAGAGAGGAAGTATTGAGAGTCAATACAACAAGGGGGCCTACCAACTTAAGCCAACCTACGCATTTTCGACGGTCACATTACTAAATGATGGACTCAAGCATTTCGGTATGGGATCTGAGTTGAAGGGCTACCACTTCTGAACCTTATCATTCAAAATTACAGTCTTTCAACTTATAATTCATATAACAACTCATGATTCACATAAAGAATTAAGTATGATTTGATTGGAGAGGACAACAACGCTGGTATTGCAGTGACTGGATATGATCAGAGAGGAAGACAGTACTAAGATGAAGGCAGTAGTGAACTGAGGCGGTTCTTTGATGCAGTATACTTTTCGGAATTTTGTTGAAGAAAGAAACACTGATACCATATTAAGATATGATAAAGTATATCTTATTGATCTCAATAATACTAATTAAGGTGTGAAATCCATGAGGATAAGCTTCCACTATAATTAGATGTACAAGAAAATATATACATGAGGTTACATAGGATAATGTTTTAACAATTATTATGATACTCAACTCTCCACTACCTTATTACGTACATGCCCTTTTAATATAATTTTAAAGATGACAAAGATGGCTAATAATTGAACTCAAATTTAATTGGAAGCATCCCCTCTTAAACTTGAACCCAGATTTAATTCCAAGCATCCTCTCTTAAACTTGATTCTCCAGAAAAACTAACGTCAAACCATGTTAGGACGTTGTCAATACAATATCTCTTGTTTGAGCAATAACAAATATTCATTTGAGTCTAATTTGTATTTAAAATAATCTAGTACTGGAGTATACTGGTATGGAGCAAGAACGAAGCGATAAGTGTCGAAAAATCAGCTCAAAAGTTGATTTCAGGACACTCACTATCAATCATTCAAGATTGACCATCCATAATCCCTTATGGACCATCAATGGTGTTCTTGACCACATATGATGCAAATGTCTAGAGAGGTCTAGACATTTGATGGCGACATTGACCATTGATGGTTGCTACTCAACTATCGATGATCGATTGCCATCATCAATAGTCGATCGGCTGATTTTAATTTTCAAAATTCAATCATAGTCGTTCGTTGCATATTACTTCTCAATCCTCTCCTACATTTTGAGAGACTTCTTTTTGACCCAAATTAAAGATAGAAAGAAAAGAAGAGAAAGAAGAGCTAGGGTTTGGAGAGATCATCAAAGGAGAAGTTCTTCGATTTCGGAGTCTTGTCAATCACTCATTCATCGTGCTCGTCATCATCCGATCAATCAACAGTGAGGAGAGCCGCCCTTGGATCTCAGAGTCTATATCAAGCTTCCAAATCTTCACTTATATCATCTCAAAGTTTGATCCATTGATCAAAAGGGCAGTAAAATTTTTCTGATTACTTGTAAAAGATATTTATTGTTTATTTCAAATATGTTTTTTTTAGGCATATTCAAGTCAATTTTATTGAGGGTTGGGAGTTAGCTAGGACACGGGTTACTCATTGTGAGGAGTTAGGTTAGACAACTAGTTTTGGGATAAACTAGGGTGCGGTCTTGTATGCCATATATTTTTTTTAAATTCTAAATTATGAGAAAGTAAAGAAAGTATGAATAAAAACAAGAAAAAACTACTTATTAAAGCAAATAAAAGCAAGAAAATAAACTAACTATCTAAGCATGAAAATAAATCTACTTCTAAATTAAGCAAGAAAAATTAACTAAGCATGAAAATTAGACAAGCAAAGCAAAGGATAACTTAAAATAAATCTAAACTAATTCCTAAACATGTAATTCTAATTAACAAGAAATTTTAAAACTAAAACTCACATGGCAAGGGTTGGCTCCTTACGTAGACCCAAATTTCTTCAAGTCTCCATGAGAAAAGAAAATTAAAAGAGAAATTTTTATTTTTATTATAAAATTAAAGTTTTACAATATTTAGAAGGTCTTCTCAAAGGGTAGCCCTCATATCCTCTAAAAGAGGATTTATAAAATTTTTCACATATCTCACCGTCACTCTCTACTCCTATTTATAGATTACATAAACCAAGATGAGACTTTGGATCAAACCCGCCCCCATGAAGTAATTTTCTACCATGAGATGCAAGCTAAAATATTGCATAGGATTTGAATATTTATGGTTTTGCCACTAGTTCATTAAAATGACCATATCTTGAGTTCTACAAACCGATTTGACTCAAACTTGATTAGTTAGATTTATAATTGAAAGATGCACAATATTATTTGATTCTACTCTAGATCAAATAAACTTATCTTTACACTTCCACTTGAACATGTTACAACACCTCTAACGATGAGCTATCGTGGTCATTTTGCTCCAATTTTTCTTAGGCTTTACTTGGACTTTTCTTAGGTTTCATTATGCTTCAATTGAGATTAAGATATCTCCATTCAAGCTCTTATTTATTTTGTTATTTTTCTTATAAAACATGATAAAAATATAATACTAATCATTTATTTGCATGAAACTTATTTGAAATAGGGTATGAAAATGCAATACAACGTGATAATCAATCTTAATGCTTCTTATCCCGATATCATATTTTCTCTGTGTTTATTTGTGAGATTCCAAGCGAATCCAAAGGAATCACATTTGAAAGTTTGTAAAATGAATTTTTTGATATCTTGTTGGGACGCAAAAATTCAGTTTATAGTTTTCAATGTGTATTATTTTGAATTAATTAGATATTCAAATAGTGAGTATGATGGGACATACACAAATGGGAAAAGCACAAGTGGTACAATACAGATATTCCACTAAGAAAGTTCCTCGTTAGGTGTGATAACAAGAGTACTATCGATCTGAGATAATCCCCGATATCATTCCTGACAAAACACATAGAACTTAGACATCACTTCTTAAGAGACCATATTACTAAGGAGAATGTAATAATTGAGTTTGTCCCCACCGATCAATAGCTTGCAGATATATTTACAAAATCTTTATCCGAAAATCGTTTCACTAGATTAGACAAGATTTAGGCACCTTATCACTTTATATCTAGCATGCTGCATCATTTTTTCATTTTTTCCTTTTCTTTTTTTACATATTTTTCTTTGAGTTTCTTTTTAATTTGTCATTATTTTTTATTTTTTATTCTTTTCTTTCTTGTTTCATTTTTTCTTTAAAAATAATAAAAATAATAAAACAATGTGACATGCCTATGTATCTAGCATTTTGTGTTATATTTTTGGGTGACACTGTTTATTAGTATAAACGTATGAATATGGTATGCATAGTTTACATCTATTTTAATCTATATGTTTATACATGAAATGACTTAATGTGGATGCAAGATATCATGATCCACGAGACACTTCACACATCATATGCACACATTTATTCCCATATTTCTCTTGTATACTATTGTGGGATAGTTGAGTTGAAGTCTTATACAAGTTTTGTGAGTGTATCAGTTTAAAATGTGTGATATTGAGCATCTTAGACTTGACTAGTGCACAAACCTTTATTTTTCATGTACTTATGTACATTTGTACATTTGATTCTAAATGGAACAAACAATATGGGTGTGTTCTTTAAAAGATGATCAAATATCTATACTCTTATAATATCCACAGAAATCGAGTGCATTTGTTAAAAGATAGTCAATGATCCACACTCATGGATTATTATTTGTGCGTTTCTCAATAGGTAACCATCCTATACCGAACATAATATATATTTAGAGATGGTGCAAATGGCCCGCCAAACAATATCGTTCTTCCCTATGAGTCCTGTATGGCTAATGTGATAGAATGACACTTTGGTCTTTATCTTAAAGGTTGAGTTAGTTTGAGTCTTTCCTAGCAGCTCACTTTTCACACATTTTATACTTGAATATATCTCGTGGACTAGTATAATTACTTCATTCTCTATTGCATGCATTTATAATAATTTTTAACAAGTTGTGTGTGTAGATAATGCTTTTTCTCATGCATTTATATATTCATTTTATGATACTTAGTCATTCATGCTATTTTTCAATATCAAACTTTGTGTGAACTTGTCTGCATATCTCTCCCGTACACTTTTTGGACGATTCTATCTGAATTTATCTTGTATTATGTGTGTCCATAAGTTTTTTTTTACTTTTGATAATAAAAAAAGAGGGAGATCTGAGTAAAATTGTGAATCATGCATGAGTTTTGTTTTCTCTAAAAAATTTAAAAACTCTATGCATTGTTGTAGGGGGAGTTCCACTATGCCTATTTTTCATCTCACATTTCATGTATGCACAAAAGTTGGGGAGCATTGTATATCTTTTAGTATCTCATAAAAGTGGATATGTGCTTTTCTTTATCTATATATTGCAAGCAGTTTATTATAGTGTTGTTTCAAAATTTAAGTCTGTTATTATTAAAATGAGGAGATTCTTAGGATGTTGACTATACAATACCTCTTGTTTGAGTAATAATAAATATTCATTTGAGCCTAACTTGTGTTTGAGATGATCTAGTATAGGAGTATACAGGTATGGAACAAGAACATGGCAAGAAGTGTCAAATTAGTTCAAAAGCTAATTTCAGGGAGCTCAACATTGATGGTCCAAGATTGACCGTCGATGATCCGTTATGGACCATTGATAATCACATTTTAATGACATTTTAATAACCTCATTATCTATTTTATATCAATAAATATGTTACTAATAACATGTTTTATCTTATTTTTAATAATGGAGTATTAATGAATAAAAGCTCAAATGACTCAAATTCTCTCAATTTCTACCAATTGTTGAAGCCCAAATCAAGACAAACGGGCCAAGATACCAAGGGAATCCAAGAATTGCAAAAATATCAAGAAAAGACAACCGTTGGGAACCAATCGGTTGACTGTCATATTAACCGGTTGGCTAACCGGTTACTAACCGATCGCCAACCGACATTGGCAAAGCAGATTCAATTTAGGAAAGATTTCTCTTCCTTTTGGCCAAGTTTGATCCAATGGTTCACATCAACTCCGGTTGGGTATAAATAGTAGTATCGGGGTTTAGAGGTGTGAAATATTTTGTAAAACTCCTTTGGAGAAAGGGTTGCTCTTGTTTTAGAGTACCTTTCATTGTAATAATTTTTCCTCAATAAATAAATATTTTCCCCTTCAATCCCATCTTCTTCTTGTTCAAGGACCGAAAGGAGGATGAGTTGATGATGATGAGTTGCGTGTTTTTCTTTATTTCTCTTTATTATTTCTTTTTCTTTCTTGTTATTTATTTGCTTTGTAGTTTAGATTTAATAGCTTTTGTAGTTTAGATTTATTTGCTTTGTAGTTTAGATTTAATAGCTTTTGTAGTTTAGATTTATTTGCTTTGTAGTTAGATTAGTTTAGAATTTTTCTTTTCTTTTTATTTTCTTTTCTTTTTCTATTTGTTTGAATTTCCCAAGATGTTGAACTAAACTCTTGTGGGGATCTAAGTTGCATGAAACTAGTCTAATCTCTTTTGTATTTATGAATCATCTCTTATGCTTAAAAGATCATGTTTAGGTTAATCAACTAGAGAACTAATCGATAGAAGAAGAATTTGATAGTTTATGCTTTCCTTAAGTGGTTTGATAGGCTATGCTTATGAATTCTAGGATTATTATCTTGTTATTACTCTCTTCATGAGTTTGAATTTCAATTAGGTGATAATTTGATAAGTTATGCTTTCCTTAAGTGGTTTGATATCTTATGCTTAATAAATCTAATATGAGATGTGGTAAAAGAGAATTTTTCAGATTATAATTGAGTTAGCTAGTGGATTCAATTCTAGATTCCTTCATCTCTTATTGAATTCTCATCTTTTAATTGTGATTTCTTTCACACACAATCCAAATCCACTCTCTCATCACTTCATCATGCTTTCATACTATCTTGAATAAAACCCTAATTGTCACGCATAATTTGAGAACCAAGCTTGAATCAAACACTTCCTATTTCCGCTCTCGTGGATCGACAATCTTAAATACTATAACTTGACAATGGTTGTGCACTTGCGACTATAAAAGGTAAACACTCGTTTTTGCCCATCAACCATCGATGATGTTCTTGACCAATGATGATGCAAATGTCTAGATAGGTTCAGATCATTGATGGGGACCTTGACCATCTATGGTTGCTACTTAACCATTGATGGTCGATTGTCACCATCGATGGTCGATTGGCTAATTTCAATTTTCAGTATTCAATCATAGCAGTTCGTTGGAGATTACTTATCAATCCTCTCTTATGTTTTGAGAGACTAATTTCTAACCTAAGTTGGAAAGAGAGAGAGAGAGAGAGAGAGGAGCTAGGGTTTGGAGAGATCATCAAATGAGAAGTTCTTCGATTCCCCTTAGCCTCATTAATCGCTCACTCATCATGCTCGTCATCATCTGATCAATCAATAGCGAGGAGAGGCAACCTTAGATCTTAGAGTCTACATCAAGATTCTAGATCTTCACTTGTATCATCTTGGAGTTTGATCCATTGATAAAAAAGGCTATAAGATTTTTCTGATTGCTTGTTAAAGGTATTCGTTATTTATTTCAAACCTGTTTTCTTTTTTGGCATACTCAAGCCAGTTTAATTAAGGGTTGTGAACTAGCTAGGCTCATTGTAAGGAGTTAGGTTAGATGAGTAGTTTTGGGATAAACTAGGTGCGGTCTTGTATGCCTACTGTAGGTTTGTGACTCAAGGGAACTCTATCATAGTGAGGAAGCTCTTTTGCAAAAAGGAAGAGTGGAAGTAGGATTGTTTATTCGAACCATTATAAAAATCTCGTGTGTTCTAATTGTCTTATCTATGTTTTATTTATTGCATATTGTTTTTATCATTATCATATTATTTCCGTTGCATATTCTGTGACAACTCAAAAAATAGTAGGTAATCCTATTCACCCTCCTCGAGGCTTACATCTCAGATCTAATAAATCATACCCTCTGCAACTTCAAAAAAGCAAAAAGATTTAGCTACAAAGCTAGCCTTGACGATTTCAGTGAAAACAATTAAAATTGACCCGCGCGTTGCCGCGGCATTAGCGGGAAAATAAAGGAATACGGAAAAGCTTCGCAATTGCCCCTACAGTACTTAGCCCAAGTCAACAATTTGGAGTCTAAGAAATGAATGATAACTTAGAACTTAAACTTACAAAGATTCTTTTTAAAGTACATGGATGCTCAAAATTAATTTTATCTATTAAATTAATTCATTTGATATATGGAAACAAATTACCATGTGCGCTTATTAGATCTAAACACATATCATTGGAATATCTAAATAAGAGAAAACAATTAATAAAAATGACTGAAGCTTCGAAGCTTCACTTACCTTGTTTGGGATGAGGTCTCATTGGTGTTCCCTTTCCAGATGGGAGGTCTTATAGCATAATCTTGAAAGGTTGCCTTTGTAGCCTGAACAATATGAATTAAAGTAAAGGCCTTATATCTGAAACAATATCTGGAATAATTTGAGAGGAAAAGCTTAATTGTATTCCTTCACTAATCATGAATATATACAAGTTACATTGTACAAATATAGTATGGAATAATGTAATTATTCTAGCATATTCTCCATCTTAATAAGGTATATAATCTCCTATACAAGGTATGAATATAATCTACATATGGGAATAATATACAACCATATATTCCTAACACTCCCCGTCAAACTCATGGTGGATCAAACATTGAGAGTTTGGAAAGTAGAAATTTGTGGCGCTTGGAGGTGTGAACTTTGGTGAAAAAATTAGCAAGTTGGAGCTCAGAAGAAACATATGATAGAAAGATCGCCTTTGTCTTTGAATAATGATGCCGTATGAAATGATAATCAATCTCAATGTGTTTTGTGCGCTCATGAAACACTGGATTGGTGGCAATCTTTATTACACTTTGATTGTCGCAATGTAGAGGCGTAGGAGAGAGACAATCAATGCCCATGTCACGTAGAAGCTGTCGCAACCAAATTATCTCAGAGGTAGTATTAGACATAGCTCGATACTCCGCTTTGGCACTAGATTTTGAGACTACATCCTACTTCTTAGCTCACCATGATATAAGAGTATCACCAAGAAATATATAAAAACCGGTAATAGATCGACGATCGGTAATGTCACCGCCCAAAGAAATCGAGAAGGCCGGTTGTAGCTTTGATGTTGAGAAGAACAAAAGAGCTCTAGATAAAGTGCCACGAAGATAACATAGAATACGAAGTACAACAGCATAGTGAACTGAGGTAGGAGACTGAACAAATTGACTCACCACATGGATGGCATAAGCAATGTCTGGTCGAGAGATAGTGAGATATACCAAAGCACCAACAATTTCACGATACCGAGTGGGATTTTCCAAAAGTTCTCCTATATCAGGTGCTAGTTTTTGATGGAGCTGAAGAGGTGTATCAGCAATCTGATCATCAGTTAACTCAGCTAGGGCCAAAAGATCAGAGATGTATTTTTGTTGAGAAAGAAGATATCCTCAGGCCCATATGCAACTTCGAGCCCCAGAAAATATCGAAGGTGCCCTAGATCTTTCATCTCAAATTTCTGATGTAGAGAAGTCTTCATAGTATCCAAAAATAAAGGGTCACTGTCAGTAATGACCATATCATCAACATAAAGGAGAAGAATAGTGCGTCCTCGACTAGAGGTATGAACAAACATCACATGATCGGCCTCACTCTGAATATAACCCATATTGAGTACTGCAGAACTAAATTTCTCAAACCAAGCTCGAGAAGCTTGTTTTAGGCCATATAATGCACGGCGAAGACGACAAACTTGTCCTGACAAATGAGGAAGACCTAGGGGAGGTTGCATATAAACTTCTTCATGAAGATCACCATGAAGAAAAGCGTTCTTCACATCAAGCTGATAAAGAGGCCACTGTTGAGCAGCTACAATAGCAATAAGAGTTCGAACTGAGGTCATCTTAGGCACAGGAGCAAAGGTCTCCTCATAATCAATCCCATATTCTTGGGTAAAACCTCGAGCAACTAGACGAGCCTTGTAGCGATCTATTCTGCCATCTGAATCGATTTTAATTTTATAAACCCATTTGCAGCTAATCGGGACTTTGCCTGGAGGTAATGAGACAAGATCCCAAGTACCAGTCTTTTGAAGGGCGTCTAACTCTTCTGCCATAGTTGCTTGCCACTCAGGAGAAGAAGTAACATGATGATAAGATGTAGGCTCATGGTGCGAATGGATGGCTGTCAAGAAGGCATGAACACCTGGAGTAAAAGATGAAGAAAGACAACTAAAAAATTATTTTGCCTTATGGATCATCTAACACTACCATCCACTTCCATATGGAAAAAAATAATTAGCTGATCAATACTCTGATTATCAGGCTGCCCTCACATACATAAGTATTATATATAATGACCTAATAAAACAAAATGACAACAAATTCTACATCTCGATATGCAATATTATCCAAATTAAGGAATTCATAAATATGGAAGTCAAAGATACCAAATATTTATGAATAAAATGATCCAAATTTTCACCTTGAGTCCATTGAGGTAATCTGGAACCCTTCTTTGTATCTCCTCTCAAAAATTTTCACCATGAGACATTGTTCCATAACACCTCCATCTCTTCTGTAATCATCAAACCAAAATGTCAAATCAATAACTCCAATTAAAACCAACATATATCACCAAAACAACATAAACTAAAAATAAATTAAACGAATGATATTCACATACCCTTTCCTCTAAAATGATATTCATAAATATTTTAATAACTCCATTCAAATCCTAGAACCACATGCATATAATTTCCTGAAAATGAAGATAATTATTAAAATGGGAGAGAAAGAAAAGATAAAAGGGATGAAATGTATAAAGAAATTGGATCCTTGAGGATCAAAACTCTGAAAATTTTGTTTTTAGAAAAAGAAATTGTGAATTATAGAGACCCATTTGAAAGAGAGTCCTCAATTTCAATAGTCTGTTAAACTTAAAAGAGAGAACCTTTTCAGTTGGGTATTAACAAAACCATTTGTAACAGATCCTTAGAATCAATATCTCCCAAAATTTAGACCCTTAAACTGTAAATAAATATTATCGGATTATTGTACATGCGATTTTTGTGAGGGTTTGTAAAGGATAGAGGAAAAAATAGGAGAATTACTCGAGTTAACCTCTTGAAGAAACTCTCTACCATCTCAAGTGCCAATTTTAATTATTATATATTTCATGTTATCCCATCAAAAAAGTAACATTTTATCAGTTTTCTCAATTTTGTAATGCACATAATGTGCTTGACAAAATGCCACACCAACAAAGCAGTAAATCAACAAACTCAAAATCAAAAGGTATATGCAGAAATGTTCATTGTAAGAAATTTATCTCGTGGGGTTCTAAGGGCCAGTGCTGCTTCAGTGATGTTAGAGAAGCGAGAATAATTGAGATTTTCATGAATGGACGCTGGAAGTTGCATCATGAAAAGAAATCAATCATCAGAAATTGGGGGAGATGTAGGGTTTTCAACAGAGTTGATTTCTCACCTCAGCATTGGAGCCTTGATTGCAACATAAAATGGAGACATTGATCTCTCACAAAATTGATTTTCTTAATTGTAAATCTAATCAAGTATATCAAGAAGATATCCTAGAAAATTGGGTGTTAAGAATCTATTGTAGCCAATAATAAACCCTAGAAAAAATTGGGGAAGGACCTCATCCTTGAGCATTTGAGAGAGAGAGGAGGGGGGGTGGAATTAAGAGCTGCTGGGATTTTCTATCGACATCCTGATTCATAGCATCAAAGGCCTCGATCTCAGACCTTTTAGATGAGATTTGAAACCTAAGTTCGCGCAGCAACCACCTATGCTTCAGGGATCCGATGACGGCTATCTTCTGGCTTCAAGTTTCTTCTGCGCCTGCGATTTAGTGTAATTGATAACTCAGAGAGAGAGAGAGAGGGAGGGAGGTTTCTAGAAAACTGTATATTGACAGTGGATTGAAAATATCAAGCTAGAAGAGAGGTTTCAAGAGAACTGTAGGCTTATCCTTTTATAAATTTGATAGTACAAAGATGATAAATTTCGGGTATTGTAGCTTAGGAATAGTGGTAAACCCATTAGTTTTAGTATATAGATAAATAAGTGCAACTTTTACTGAATTTGTCGGTTTCGTGTGGCCGATCAAATGTTTTTTAATCATTAGACTCACAAGAGAAATGAAACATCTAAAGTATTAAAGGTTTTGGACTTAGCTTATATAGTAAGTTTAAATCTTAGTTAAACATAATTAATAGTTACTGATATAGCTTATTAATTTAGTAACTCTGCTTCCCAAGATATCTGTAAGTTAACAAGTCCAAATAGGGAGAGCAATGAATGAACCCAAAACGGGCATGCATAAGCTAGCTGCTAGCCCAGCATTGTTTTTGGACCTCGCTACAAAGTTCATATGAGTCCAATAATGTAGAACATAGATAAGGCGTTTTTCGTCTGTATTTCTCGTTAAGGATTGTTTAGCGCTGCGCAACTTTTAAGGCCCTTATCCCTTTGTGTATTTCTCCACCCATCATGATTACAGTGAACAATAAATAAAAAAATATTTTTGAATCTGAATGTAGATCGTTTTGCTAAAGTATGTACATATATATTGTATCTTTTTGCTGTTCTCTTCTTATCGATTTTCTCCATGCATATCCTTAACACACTGAATAATATTTTCTATTACACATATGGATTCGAATCTTTAACCAAAACTAGTTTTTGCTAGACATCTAGATGCTATTGTAATCAAGCCAAACGATCTAATCTATATACTCTACATAAATTGTTTGAATAACCAATTAAGGATCCTTAAACGTATAATCTTAACTATGGGGCTATGGCTTGCAGTCAATGTTTTGCAACAAGCAAGTAGCTTAATCAATCTCTTTATTGAATAAGCAAAATAAATCTTCTCTTCTTACATTATTTGTTCCAAATATTTGTCACGCGGACTCATCTATTTGCTCTAAAGTTGACCAAGCCCAACAACTTAATAGCAATTGGCATTGGGCTAATGTCATTGTTAACAATATGCCTTTGAAAGTGATTAACCTTTTGTCTTAAAGAGAATCCTAACGCATCCAGGTCTTTGTAAAGACAAAAAGATTAAAGTATTTATCATATATATACGATGATGACTAGCAAAGTCAATTTAAATTGAAATGGGTACTGATTAGTGCAATATAGATATGCAAGAAATTTCTGAAAAGACTCACTGATACCCAAGTTAAAAGCATCAATTAACAATTAAATATACTTTCCAAACGATTTCACCACTTGTTCACATGCCGTTAAACCTAAGCTATCCAATTCCTTAATAATCATACCATTTTATGCTTGGTGATACCTCAGTTTTAAAAATAATCTTTGCCATCTCTTGGGAAACTTTAGAGTGCATGCATCCACGCTTTAACCCCTAATGAGAAGCCTTTTGCTGATTGATGTTTACATCTGGAATTAGTCTTTCCTAATATTTAGGAACTTTAGAGAGGCATCCATGATTGTAATCCAAGAGAAACTTTTGCCGATTATTGTGCATATGAAGATCAATTATAGTAATTTTTCCTACCGCCGCACCTGCTGCATCCTCAGTGTTATATGGTTATTAGCTCCCTTAAAAATTATCAAATATATTATATTCTGCTATTTTGTTAACACTATTAGATGTGTGTTCCATGTTTGGATTGAATGAACGAAATCAAGACTACAACCTAGGAAAAACAAATTTAACTTTTTCTTTGATAATTCATAAGTCGGCAATTTAACACAGGGCTTCGCATATTTCATCCTTTACTCTTTACTGTATATGCTAGGCTTCTAAAGCACTAGTAGGAAATAGGGCATTGGTAATGGGGTAATCCGTTACTAATGCTTAGAAATCCATCATCAATGTGCATTGGTGATGGGTTGATTCTCGTCGCTAATGCATCCGTTGCCAATTGACATTGGTGACGGGAGGCTCATCGCCATTGTGCATTGGCGACAGACGATGAGAATCATTGGCAGCGGATGCAAATCTTTCACCAATGCTCATCACTAACGGGGTGATCCATGGCCAATGTTTAAACATTGGCCACGGATGTCCCCATCACCAATGAACATTGGTGACGGACCTATTTGTCACCAATGTTATTGATATTGGAGATGGGTCAAACTGTCACCAATGCTCATTGGTGATGGGTTACCCTGTCACCAATGTTTATTAATGCAAAAAAAAATATCACATGAACCAGCTTTGATCCCTATAATGATATATATATATATATATATATATATATATATATATATATATATATATATATATATATATATATATATATATATATATATATATATATATATATATATATATATATATATATATATATATATATATATATATCACCCCTTATCCAACAATTAAACCACAATACATATTCAACATTCATACATCTCCATATCCAACAATCACTTATAATATATAAATCACATCACATATTCATCCACAAAGTAATAAAATCACAAACAGGATCTAGAATACAATACACATAGAAAAAGCTCACTCCTCCTCCTCCTCGTCGTGTCCATAATTTGTGGCGGTTACATTAGGATGTCATATGGTACTACTGCTCCCTATGGGAGTACCTCCTCCAGCTTGAAAATAATGTAAGTCAATATGAGAATGTTTTTCAAAAAATTACGTAATGTATACATATGTTTAGATATATATAACTTTTCACCACCAGATTGTCTATGCGCCGCAAAAGCCAACTTAGTAATAGCAAGATATATAGGTTAGGGAAGTATCTCTCTTAAGGAAACAGAATTGGAGATCCGCACAACATCCCAAGATGATTGAGCACTCTCTAACTCGTGCGTAATAGTGAGAAGAAATAGAAAGCCACGACAATTTCAAGATGGTCGAGCAAGTATTGTCCAATATCACCAATCACGTATAATATCTCATATGGTTGCTGCGAGATCACCAACTGCTGGCTAGCCTTAGTCTTGACGGTGACGAATGACCTAACTCTAGCACTCGATAACGGCGTCCTCCCTTTCTTGGTTTGTCTAGAACTGTAAACCCCATCAACGATTTCACTCCACTACTCTTTGGTCATGCGGTTAGGATCCAAAGGGGTGTCTCCTATGCCCTGAGACTGGAGTGCTTGGGACAGCACAACATCTTGCGTCGCTTCCAGCACTGTTTGAATATCATATAGCAATTAAAATATATATATAAATTAGCAACTCAAATGAAAAATCATTAATTCTGTGTAAATATAAAATTAACCATATACTTACATGCATATCAAATGAGAAATCATTAAGTCTATGCAAATATAAAATTAACCTTATACTTATATGTAATCTTTGACACCTTTGTATCCTTATCATAACCCTCGGGTGGTGTATAAGCTGCTCTAGCAAGAAGGGTCAACAGCATAGTCAAAGTGTCTTGTGATATATCAAATTCCAAATTACTTCAAGCAACCTATGAAACTAGTGACATGATATAAAATTAAATAACTTGATCATACCAGGTTCTCACTCAAATACTTATGCTCGATCTGCACGTAGGGAGTAGCTTTTAGAAAGTGATCATATTTCTTCGAATTGTGATTCTCCGATGTCGTCCTATATTTTTCCTTCAAAATAAAGTTGTAGGCAGTAAAAATTGCCTTAATCCTTACATAGCAACTCTGAATGAGCAAAAGAGCTTAGGGTCCATCCGAGTGAAGTCAAGCCCGCCGTTAAGTTCAATTAATGCTTGACTTTACAAAATAGACAAAGTGTCGATATCTCCAAAACCGAAGGAATTTGGCAAATGATCGAGCAAACCAAACCCTTCGGGTTGGTTTGGTTGGTTCAATCTCATCGAGATGGTCGATTTCCATATATAATTCGTCCAATTCGACGCACGGTTTGGAAGTTACGACCGTTTCAGAAAGGCATTTGAGGCTCGCCAGCGCCGAGGCTCGACATTCGTGACGAGGCTCGCCAAGCCGAGGCTCGACATTCGTGCAAGGCTCGCCAAGCCGAGGCTCGACATTCGTGCAAGGCTCGCCAAGCCGAGGCTCGACATTCGATGAGGCTCGCCAAGCCGAGGCTCGACATTCGTGACGAGGCTCGCCAAGCCGAGGCTCGACATTCGTGCAAGGCTCGCCAAGCAATGAGGCTCGACATTCGTGCAAGGCTCGCCAAGCCGAGGCTCGACATTCGATGAGGCTCGCCAAGCCGAGGCTCGACATTCGTGCAAGGCTCGCCAAGCCGAGGCTCGACATTCGATGAGGCTCGCCAAGCCGAGGCTCGACATTCAACCTCGACATTCAACCTCGACATTCAACCTCGACATTCAACCGAGGTTCGCCATGCCAGCGAACCTCGACATTCAACCTCGACATTCAGCGAGGCTCGCCAAGCAATGAGGCTCGACATTCGTGACGAGGCTCGCCAAGCAATGAGGCTCGACATTCGATGAGGCTCGCCAAGCCGAGGCTCGACATTCGTGCAAGGCTCGCCAAGCAATGAGGCTCGACATTCGTGCAAGGCTCGCCAAGCCGAGGCTCGACATTCAACCTCGACATTCAACCTCGACATTCAACCTCGACATTCAGCGAGGCTCGCCAAGCCGAGGCTCGACATTCGTGACGAGGCTCGCCAAGCAATGAGGCTCGACATTCGATGAGGCTCGCCAAGCAATGAGGCTCGACATTCAACCTCGACATTCAACCTCGACATTCAACCTCGACATTCAACCTCGACATTCAACCTCGACATTCAACCGAGGTTCGCCATGCCAGCGAACCTCGACATTCAACCGAGGTTCGCCATGCCAGCGAACCTCGACATTCAACCGAGGTTCGCCATGCCAGCGAACCTCGACATTCAACCTCGACATTCAACCTCGACATTCAGCGAGGCTCGCCAAGCAATGAGGCTCGACATTCGACGAGGTTCGCCCGGCAACATGAGGTCCCCTAAAGGGATGAACCTCGTCCAAGCAACGAACCGCCAACATGAGGTCTCCTCTACAGGGGCGAACCTCGGCGAGGCGGCAACCTGCGTGCCATATGAACCTCGCCGCCAGAACCAAAGGAGCGGCAACCTCGCCGAGTTAGCGCTTCGACTGAGAGCCTCTCTCATCGAGGCTCGTTTTTCGGATCAGCTGGGGTACACCGCCGATCTCCGTGATTATCTCACTGCATGGCGTGATGCGGTCAAATGCAATACCATTCTTTGCGAAGCTCATCTACGCCATGCCTTGATGTTCATCGACACATCAACCTTACGTATTTGAGTGATTATCGACGATCAACTAGACGGCGGTTTCGCCATAAGAAACAAGCGGCGCGGTGGTCATTCCCGTGACTATTATGATTGGGAGAGGAGGAGAGAAGGACAAGGATTCGAATCGCGCAGTATCAAATATCAAAAGCGTTTATCAAGCTTACCGTCTTAACGTCACAGGCGGCAATCCGTTGACTATAGCCATTAGCTGAAATTACGAGAACTCGGCATGGCCACATCTCAACCTTCAAACACCGATATAAGTGATCAAGCGGCGTCCTCATGGGCGATAAAGAGGAAGAGATGGCAAAGAAGATCGAAGAACAAGCTCTTATTGTTGCTCAACAAGAGTCTATCGAGGCAGCAGAAGTGATGATGGAGAAGCTCGTCGGCAAGAAGAAAGTAGACGAGAGAGGTTCCAAATCAAAGCATGAAGGCTATGAAGAAGATCGGGATGTCCACTCTGGGTCATCTGAGGCAGAGTCGAACCCACGCATAAAAGAGCGAGATCATAAGTTACATGATTTCCAAAAGCAGCTGGATGCCCTCAAGCTCCAAGGGCGTTTTAAGGAGCCGGGGGTGACTAGACCATACCCTGCAGAATGGGATGATGTCTCATATCCTCCGAAATTCAAGCCACTGGACCTCCTGCAGTTCGATGGCAAGGGTTCTCCTACCCAACACATTTACTACTTCCAGGCGCAAACTGGACACATAATGGGAAATGATCCCGTTGTGACTCGGTTGTTCATCGGCACCCTCAAGGGGGTTGCTTTTGAATGGTTTCGCAGATTAGAACCTGGGTCCATCACCTGCTGGAAGGACATGGAAAGGCTCTTCATGGCCAGATTCTTCGACGATGACACAGGAACATCTATGGCAACCCTGCTAGCTGTAAAGCAGAGGAAGAAAGAGTCTGTAAGCAACTTTGTCAAGAGATTCAGGAACCGATCGCTGTGTGCCCGTGATCAGATTTCCGAGGCCACTCTCATCGAGATGTGTCGGAATAATCTCTCCATCAACATTCTGTCTAATATGGGCGCTGTCGTAGCTCGCTCGTGGAAAGACTTAACCCGCCAAGGAGAACAAGTCGAGAGCGTGCTCAAGCGTATGGAGGTTGAAGAGCTATTTGAATTTCGAGGAGGTGACGACCAAGATACCTTTATCACATAGTTGACTTATACTAAGCATTATGTTTAAGACCTTCGACTAATAAAACATTATTAATAATAGGTTTATTAGAATTACCAACGTGCCAATACCAATCACCTTTCCTTTGTTATTGTCTCCAAAGGTGACTGACTCACCATCTTTGTCTTGAATTGATGATGATAATTGAATGTTTCCGTCATATGTTTTGAAAACCACTATCTAAAATCCATCTATCTTTCTTTGGTACTGAAAAGATAAACATTTATAATCTTGGTACCCATTTTATATTGGGTCCTTAAAATTAGTCTTTAGGAAACCAAACCCATGAAGAGTTTGATTTTCCTATGAAATTAGATGATAAACAAACATCTTTAATAAAGCTAGAAATATAAGACTTTTTCTTATTATAATTTAAAACTTTAGGAACCCAAATAGATAAAAATTTGGTTTTCTTTTATTTAAAATATTATCTTTAATATTTTGTTTATATACTAATGAAGATGATTTTACAAAAGTGGTTTTCTTATGAATATCTTTTTCAACTTGAAAACCCAATCCTTTTGTCTTTTGAGTTTCTTTTGATAAGAAAGTAAAGTTTTAAATTTTCTTTTCCTTTATTAAACTTACTAACATTTAAGTATATGTCATCATATTTTGATTTAATCAAAGAAATATCTTTATCTAAAATACTAATGCGAGTCTTTAAATTATAGCATTCTCGATTTTAGATACAAATTTTCATTAGTTAACAAATAATTTTCTTTGAGTAAATTCTCATTTTCTTCTTTTAATTTAATTTCTTGTGAATTAACATAAGAAGAATTTAAATCGAAATTTCTTCTAATAATCTCTTATTTTCATTTTTAAGAAAATTATGTGAAACTTTTAACCTTACAAAAGTTTCATATAATTCATTAAAAGCATCTAAGAGTTCATCATTATCATTTACCTCATCTTGTGCCATGAAACACATATGAGCACTTTCATTTTCTTCATTTTCTTCATCAGATGAAGAGTCATCACTGTCATCCCAAGTTCTTTGCCATTGCCTTTCTTTTCTTGTTATTTTGAGTATTGTTGAAGAAATTGAGTTTTGCTTTTTCTTTAATAATGGACAATCTTTCTTCATATGCCTGCTTTATTACACTTGAAACAAACAGTGAGTTATTTGAATTTGTAAATTTGGATTTAAACTTACCTTGTTTTATGAATTTTCGAAATTTCCTTGCAAACATGCTCATCTCTTCATCTTCATTATCCGAATCTTCCTTATCGATGTGATGTTGAATGCAAGAACTTTCTTGTTTTTCGTTTCATCTTCATTCTTTCTATCTTCGATTTGACTTCAGATGCCATTAAATTTCCAATTAAATTCTCCATTGACAATGTTGATAAATCATTTGCTTCTTCTATCATTGTAATTTTCTTTTCCCATTTTGGAGTAAGTGATCGAAGAATTTTTGGACCATTTCCACTTGTGTATAGGTTTTCCAAGTCCAATTAGAGTATTAGTGATATCGTAAATCTTGTGAACATTTCTCCAATTGTCTCATTTTCTTTCATCCTGAACAATTCAAACTCGTGAACAAGAACGAAATTTTAGACTCTTTTACTTTATTTGTACCTTCATGTGTTACCTCGAGTGTGTGCCAAATATCATATGCGATTTTCTTTGTTGACACTCGGTTGAACTCATTTCGATCAAGTGCACAAAATAAAGCATTCATTGCTTTGG
This sequence comes from Asparagus setaceus, assembly GCA_012295165.1. Classification (NCBI taxonomy): domain Eukaryota; kingdom Viridiplantae; phylum Streptophyta; class Magnoliopsida; order Asparagales; family Asparagaceae; genus Asparagus; species Asparagus setaceus. The sequence continues at coordinate 49,772,658 of CM022706.1, read as the reverse complement.
AGTCCAAATTTGCATTGTTCCTTTGTGTCAGTAGTCCATTCTAAAACGGAGTAGTTGGCTTCTCATATCTTGTCTCTACAATGTTCCAAAGTTCAGTATCCAATTGATTGAAGATAGATTTTCATTCGCACTTCCAATAGTTGTAGTTGAGTCCATCAAACATTGGTGGGCGATTTGTTGAATGACCTTCTTTGAATTGTGAATTCGGATCAGAAGTAGATGTCATCTTTCACCTTTCTCTGATACCAAATGTAGGATCGTTGATCTGATCACACTTAAACACTAGAGGGGGGGTGAATAGTGTTTTATAAAATTTTATGCAAAATAGATAATAAATTGCAAATATGATAGCACAAACACAGAAATTTCACAATCACAAACACAGAGATTTATACTGGTTCCACCTCCCAGGTGTACATCCAGTCCCCAAGCAAATCCCGCTTGAGAGTTTCCACTATGATTTTGAAATACCCTTACAAAATCAAAGACAAACCCGACCAATTGGAAAGACTCTTCATGGCCGATTCTTCGACGATGACACAGAACATCTATGGCAACCCCGCTAGTCAGAAGCGAGGAAGAAAGAGTCCGTAGCAACTTTGTCAAGAGATTCGTGAACCGATCAGCCATGGTGCCCGCGGGAGCGATTTCCGAGGCCACTCTCATCGAGATGTGTCTAATAATCTCTCCATCAACATTCTCGCCTAATATGGGCCGCCGTAGCTCGCCGTGGAAAGACTTAACCCGCCAAGGAGAACAAGTCGAGAGCTGCTCGCCGCATGGAGGTTGAAGAGCTATTTGAATTTCGAGGAGGTGACGACCAAGATACCTTGGTGGTGGCGACCTTCCTCATCAAAACTCTTTTCAAGTAAGCCCTCATGGCATCTCGCCGAAGCTCGCCAACGCTGAACCAAGCTATGGGACCGACCGTGAAGACTTGGCTACAATCGCCAAAGATGATCGTTGATGCTTATATGCATCAATCGCGAGGACCAAAGATCCGACGGTAAATTTTAAAGAAGTACTACTCGTAGTATTCTTTCAAACTCCCACTAAGTTATCATGTTAACAATCACCTCGATAACTAATTTTCTAAATTCCTCCGCCAATCCTCTAATAGGATGGTGGGTTTCCAAAATTATCATGTTAACAATCACCTCGATAATTCCTCAAGATTTCCTCCATCAATCCTCTCAAGTAGGATAACAGGACCACTCCCACCGCCATGTTAATATTACACCTCGACAAATCAACTTACCAATCCTCTTCAATGGGATGGTAGTCCTCAAAGTCGCCCGTCAGCGACAATCTTGTCATGTTAACATTACACCTCTGACAAATCAACTTACCAATCCTCTTCAATGGGATGGTAAGTCCTCAAAGTCGCTCCGTCGCGACAATCTTGTCATGTTAACATTACACCTCTGACAAATCAACTTACCAATCCTCTTCAATGGGATGGTAGTCCTCAAAGTCGCCCGTCAGCGACAATCTTGTCATGTTAACATTTTACCTCGCAAATCAACTTACTAATCCTCTTCAATGGGATGGTGAGTCCTCAAAGTTGCCCCAATCGCAGTAAATTCTTGTCGGGTTAACAATCACCTTTGACAAATTCCCCTTCCAATCCTTGTCAATAGGATGGCGGGCCCACATAACTGTCATGTTAACAATCATCTTTGATAGTCCACACCGCCATTCCCGCAGATGACGTTGCTCAATCAAGTCGCCATACCTCTATGTCATCAACGATTCGATCATTTCCATATCGCCACTTGTCCGAGTGACTTTGGGTTGATAGTGGTTAACCAAGCAATATACCCCTATCGACTTCTCACCGAATAGTGGCCTACCATGCGATGTGCCTCTATTTTAGCCATAGTCGCTATACTCCCATGTCCTCGAACGACTTGACTACTCCCACATGATCATTCCTCTAAATGATTTTGTTCAGAATCACCGTTGTTATACTCTCACGCCATCAACAACTTGATTGCTTCTTGATCGCGATCGTTATACTTTTATGTCATCGAACGATTCGATCATTTCAATAGTGGCCTACCATGCGATGTGCTCTATTTTAGCCATAGTCGCTATACTCCCATGTCCCCGAACGACTCGCCTACCCCCACGAGTCATTTTCTAAATGATTTTGTTCAGAATCACCGTTGTTATACTCTCACGCCATCAACAACTTGATTGCTTTTTGATCGCGATCGTTATACTTTTATGTCAATGAACGATTCGATCATTTCAATAGTGGCCTACCATGCGATGTGCCTCTATTTTAGCCATAGTCGCTATACTCCCATGTCCTCGAACGACTTGACTACTCCCACATGATCATTCCTCTAAATGATTTTGTTCAGAATCACCGTTGTTATACTCTCACGCCATCAACAACTTGATTGCTTTTTGATCGCGATCGTTATACTTTTATGTCATCAACGATTCGATCATTTCCGATGATGGCCTACCGTGCTATTTGCCCTTATCTTTTAATCCAACGCCTTGAACGGCTAAGGATAGAGGGAGATTTTAGCACTAAGCCTAAAAGAAACTCCTCGCAAACTCACCATACCGAGGGAAAAGTATGGCTAGCCCGATTCAAATGGTAATCGGTAAAGGCACATCAAACCGCTGATAGTCGGGGTTTGCTAAAAATCCCGTAAGGCTTATCATTAGTCAGTGAAGAATTCAAATTTACCGTGTTCGTTAGAAGGTTCCTCGCCCGCCTCGCACGGCGCACCATCTTACAAGTCTTCATATCCAAAGTGTTCCGCACTCCATTCAACCGCATTCAAGTCCGAAAACTTTGGAGGGGTTTTGTAGGCGAAAATTGCCTTAATCCTTACACAAAGAACTCTAATGAGCAAAAGAGCTTAGGGTCCATCCGAGTGAAGTCAGCCCGCCTAAAGGTTAAGTTCACCAATGCTTGACTTTACAAAATAGACAAAAGTGTCGATATCTCCAAAACCGAAGGAATTTGGCAAAATGATCGAGCAAACCAAACCCTTCGGGTTGGTTTGGTTGGCTCCGCCTCGCCGAGATGGTCAATTTCCATATATAATTCGGCCCAATTCGACGCACGGTTTGGAAGTTACGACCGTTCTTCGGGCGACGAGGCTCGCCAAGCGCCGAGGCTCGACATTCAACCGAGGTTCGCCAAGCAGCGAGGCTCGACATTCAACCTCGACATTCAACCGAGGTTCGCCAAGCAGCGAGGCTCGACATTCAGCGCAGGCTCGCCAAGCGCCGAGGCTCGACATTCAGCGCAGGCTCGCCAAGCAGCGAGGCTCGACATTCGATGAGGCTCGCCAAGCAGCGAGGCTCGACATTCAGCGCAGGCTCGCCAAGCGCCGAGGCTCGACATTCAACCGAGGTTCGCCCAACCGAGGTTCGCCAAGCAGCGAGGCTCGACATTCGATGAGGCTCGCCAAGCAGCGAGGCTCGACATTCGACGAGGCTCGCCAAGCAGCGAGGCTCGACATTCAACCGAGGTTCGCCTACGCAGTGAACCTCGACATTCAACCGAGGTTCACCTACGCAGTGAATCTCAACATTCAACCGAGGTTCGCCAAGCAGCGAGGCTCGACATTCAACCGAGGTTCGCCTACGCAGTGAACCTCGACATTCAACCGAGGTTCGCTATAGCGGTGAACCTCGACATTCAACCGAGGTTCGCCAAGCAGCGAGGCTCGACATTCAACCGAGGTTCGCTATAGCGGTGAACCTCGACATTCAACCGAGGTTCGCCTACGCAGTGAACCTCGACATTCAACCTCGACATTCAACCGAGGTTCGCCAAGCAGCGAGGCTCGACATTCAACCGAGGTTCGCCCAACCGAGGTTCGCCCAACCGAGGTTCGCCAAGAAGCTCTTCATTCGACGAGGTTCGCCAAGCAGCGAGGCTCGACATTCAACCTCGACATTCAACCGAGGTTCGCCAAGCAGCGAGGCTCGACATTCAACCGAGGTTCACCTACGCAGTGAATCTCAACATTCAACCGAGGTTCGCCTACGCAGTGAATCTCAACATTCAACCGAGGTTCGCCTACGCAGTGAACCTCGACATTCAACCTCGACATTCAACCGAGGTTCGCTATAGCGGTGAACCTCGACATTCAACCGAGGTTCGCCTACGCAGTGAACCTCGACATTCAACCTCGACATTCAATACGAGGTTCGCGACGTGAAACGAAGCTCAACAGCCATATGACGAGTGGTTTGACGAGGCTCGCCCGCAAAGATCAAAGTTTGACGAGGCTCGCCCGCAAAGATCAAAGTTTGACGAGGCTCGCCCGCAAAGATCAAAGTTCGACGAGGCTCGCCAAGCAGCGAGGCTCGACATTCAACCTCGACATTCAACCGAGGTTCGCCACCGGCGTTTCTGCGGCGGCTCCGGCGTTCTTGTAGCGGTTCCACGTCTTGTAGCGGCCCGCGTTCTTTAGCGACCTCACGATACTGCGGCGGCTCCGCTCTAGCTAGCCCCTCGTTCACAGTAGCGGCGGGCTTTGCATGCGAACACAAAGGCCACGAAAACCACAATTCACGTGGGCTAAGTAGTGGGCATCGCTTATGCCCACGCCCATTAACCCACGCTTCCACAATTCCAAAGATGATAGTTACATGCTAAAACCCTATAAATAGCCGTGAGCAGCTATGGAAAGGGGCTTTGGAATTTGGGGAGCTCAACACTTGTGCGCATAGGAGAGATCAGAACCTCTCCAACAACCTCTTGATCACCCGCACTTTGGTCCGATCACAACGGAAGCAACCTCGACTCGAGCATCGAGTGAAGCATCCTCTCGCCACCAAGAACCCATACAAAAGAGGAGTCAAATCAACCTCCTCTTCCTCTGTAATCGAGAGAATTTGATTGTAACACATTCATTCAATCAATAACATTTTTTCGACCCTACAAAAGTATATTGTTAGTATGTGCAATGGTAATATCATGAGTAAAAAATAACTCACCTTCTTATCACCCTCCCACTTGACAATGAAAGTCATCCAATTATACGGAGGATCCCTCTTATCAAGCTCATACATCCTCCGCCAATCGATGGTTATATCCGTAAAGTATTGTTTCTTGAGTTTATTCATCCACCCTCGGATCATCTTGCATTACATAATCCCAAGATTCTAGGTTGTTTGTCACCAATACCCCGTTGCCAATACATGATTTTTTTTACTAGTGAATATATTGATTTTATAATCAATGGTCAAAACCGAAATTCCTTAAAACAAATTGTTAAGTCTTAGAGGCAAATACTCCCATGAACAAAAGAACTCCACTCACCCTCAAAACAACCACACCATAAGCCTGAAAAAGAATCACATGCAACACAACGGTTAGCCAAGGTGTAAATGCAGAATCTTCTCAAAATAAAAAGTTTTTAATGCAAATAATTTCAGCCAAGGTGTCAATTAGGGGTGAGCATGGTTCGGTTCAAACCGAAAAAATTGACCGAACCGCCCCAAAATTGGCAATTCGGTTTGGTTTTAAGGATAGATCGGTTCGGGTTGGGTTGAAAAGTTTTTAACCCAAACCGCCCGAACCGACCGAATCCACTTAAACAAAAAATAAAAACCCGTTCATATTTTCAAAATAAGAAGAATGGCGAGACTTCATCTCTCTCTTTTCTTCTCACACTTCCCGACTCCCGAGGTAGGCAACATCATCACCATCGCTGCCGAATCGCCGCCTCAACTCACCGCCTTGCCATCTCGACTCGCCGCCTTCTCAGTCTTTGTCATTCACCTCATCATCATGGCCATCTGAAACCTCTCCGAGCAAAGATCTCAGCGAAACCCTTGCTCTCTTCCTCTATTCGTTTCTTCATCATGGCCGAACCATCTCCTCAAGATCCATCTCCTATTTTGGAGACACCGATAGTGGAGGTATGAACTGAAAATCCTAATTTTGATTCTATTCATAATTCATTCAACGAGCAAAAAAATCTGAACTTTTTGGTTGAATTCTAACGAAACCCTAGAATCTTTGGTTGTTGTATGCTAATAAACTGTATTGAGTAATCCTAGTTGTAGGATTGCGTTTATAATTGCTTTCTAGGTCCTAATAAGAAGGAGTTGTCTTTATTATTATCCTCAAGATTAGTCAAGTCATGTAGTAGTACAGACTTGCACAGCAATGGTACATTTTGGTCAGGTATTTTTGTTCATGAAGTTCTTAATAAGAAGGAGTTGTCAGTGTTATTATCCTCACTGTTAAATACGAGGTTCACTTTCATTCACTTATAGGATATCTGTGCATTACAAGTTCAATTCTTAAGTCTTTAAGTTTTAGGATTGAATACATGAAGCTTACTCATACATTTGAATGCATCACAGCCATGTCAGAATCGAACAAACCGACTGAATTGCCCCGAACCGACTTGGAGCAGTTCGGTTTGGTTTTGAATAATAGACAGTTCGGTTCGGTGCGACAAAATTTGACCAAAAACCGACCCGACCGACCGTTTGCACACCCCTAGTGTCAATGCACAATCTTTCTAAAAAATGAAAAGATTGTCAATGCAAATAATTGTAGCCAGGATGTTAATGAACAATCTTCTCAAAATGAGAAGGTTAGCCAATGCAAGTAATTTTAGCTAAGGTATCATCTCAAATTGGAAAGGTTGTGTAAGTTTAGTCAAGTTGTCAATACAAATAGCTTAGGAATTTCTAAATTTCAAAAGTCATCTTCATATAAGAAATAGATTTCTCTATATTCTATAAGTACTTACAAACAGTTCTCTTCTCAAGCACTAGAGGGAAAAGAAGAAAAAGAAGAGAGAGAGAGAGAGAGAGAGAGAGAGAGAGAAATCCATTTCTTATATGGTGATGACTTTTGAAATGTTGAAATCCGTAGATTATTATTTGCATGGGAAACTTGACTAATTTTAAACAACCTTTTATTGAGAAGACTGAGGGTCGACACCTTGGGTAAAACTACTTGCATCGACAACCTTTCCATTTTGAGAAGACTGGATTGACACCTTATTTCGCAAGCTTTCTATTTTGAGAAGATTATGCATGTATACCTTGTTTAATGACAAACAAACAGGTAGAGATCTCTTGGAAAAACTCGACGCTATACATGATTATTCCTATCATGATGAAAATTTTATAGCACTCCAGGCCTTATTAGTTGAGTTAGTCATCCAGTAAAAAGCTTAATTAAAAAAGCATGAGGAAGCAATGACTTCTCATTTCATTACTATAGATATGAGTGGGGGAGGAAGAGAACCAGTAAAAGAATGAAAGAAAAGATAAATTCATAAAGTGGGAATCAGAAGATAAAGAGGAAGATAATATGAATTTGAGCCTATCCGAATCTCGCCAAGAAGTGGGAAAAGAAAAACAATCAACAAAAATCATACGCAAGAGAACCACCACCCAAAAGACCAAAACAAACTTCTACAATAGATTGACTACATGCAATATGGGATCTAAATAATCTTGAAGAAGGAGAAGATGAAATTTGAAGAAGAGAATGATGATGAAAATGTTATTCAGGGTAATCGTTATCACACATCACATAGGAGAAACTCTCGAATTGTTAAGGACTCCATTCTTTCACTTCTACGATGGCAAGAAAGACCATATAGAGCACGTACAATTTTTTAGAGCATCAATGGTTATATATTCTCCATTAGAGAAGATCATGTGTTGAGTTTTTGCTACAACAGTTTTGCAACAACGAGGGGGTTTCCGCATTGCTTCACCTGGCTCTAAACAGTGGAGGATTCGAACAAGCACGAGACAAATTGTAGAAAATGTTGATTGAGGTGTTCTTAAAGCTGATAGAGCAAGAAATAAGAGGTGTTGTGGAGAGGAGCCGGCCTTGATCGGCCTTTGGACCGCTTGTAATTGATTGCTAGATGGCTTGTAGACATGAACAAACACGTAGTGGGCTATGTTCTTGCAAGAGCCCCTCAGATGCTCACATCAGTAGACTACAGTTGAAAAGAAATCAACTTTTATATATATATATATATATATATATATATATATATATATATATATATATATATATATATATATATATATATATATATATATATATATATATATATATATATATATATATATATATAATATGAGAGCTTTGGCCTTGCATAGGAATAAGAAAAAGGTACTAAGTTATCATATCATGAGTTTCTCCTCTCTTCCCTGCTAACCCGTAATTCCCTCTATCTGAAACTTTTGATCTTAACTGTTAATCGCTCATCATTCAATCTCCACCGTCGATTTCAACCGATCGCCTCACCCTTTGCATTCATGAAACATGTTATGATCACACCTCACTCATATTTTCTCATCATGGTTTGATTTTGGTTTAAACAGTTTTATGCTTTTAATTCGGTTTATGCATGATTTGATTTCAACCATCGATTTGCCGATTAATGAATTTTTGAGTTTTAATTTATATTTCAAAATCTAAATATCTTTTCACAAAAATTTCTCTATTGAACTTGTTCCAATAAATTTAGATGATTTATGATGATTTTAATATTTTTTCCGAGTATTTTCTAAATCAGGGTCCTTAACGGATCCATATTAGTTTAAATCCGAAAATACTACTTTTAGACCCTATAAATGCCAACCTTATATCAGCCCCCTCTTCATTTTTGAGCGCAAACTCTACAAGAACAATAGAGGAGAGTTGGAAAAGGGGAAACTTCAATCCAATGCAAGTACTCCCTCTCATCCTTCTTTATTTTTAACCAAAAAAATAATCTACTTTCTATATTAGATTAGCATCTTCTCTATCATACGTAGTGATTAGTTTTTAATTCTATGAATGGTTGGATTGATTTTGGATGGGATTGGATGGAGATGAACCGTGCTTATTAGATAGCATAGTTTAAATATTATATAGGTTCCTCTTCCTGGTTGATTTGTATTTTCATGTTAAAGTGATGAGTTTTGATTTAAAATTTATGGGTTTTGGTTGCTAATAGTGTGCATTTTAGATTTGGAGCATTGGGGATGTTTGGTATTAAGATTTGAAAGTGTCCATTTAAGAAAACTTGATATTTTCATTTGATTTTGTATTTTCCAACCTAACTTTGTGGATTCTAATGAAAATTGTTCAAACTTAATTTAGAAGGACCACATTGATGTTAGAAATATGGGTAGAAAGTAGATTTTGATTTTATTGAGTTATGGATCAAAAGGGTAAAAAACCAGAGGTTTCTAGGAGTAGGGTCGATCCTACCCTTTAGTAGAGTCGACTCTAGGGGTAAATCTTTCTTGATTTTAGCAAAATACAATGCAGGGTTGACCCTTGCTCTCCTTAATGTTGACTCTAGCTCGGGGTTTTATAGACTGATTGAGAATTATTTTCAAATTGCTATAAATATTGATTCTGAACTCCGTTTTTTTACGATTCAAGATGTTTTGAGTCCTCTGATCTAATCTTGCACAGTTTGTTTTTTTTATTTGGTTTTCAGACAAGCACATTTTTTAGGATTTTCCAACAAGGTAAAGTTTTGAGGAATATCATTTTAGTCAATTTTGAATGACCATACCTCTTTACCCCAAACCCTGTTTTTTTTTAATTTTATGATTCAAGATGTTTTGGAAATCTCAACTTCTCTATAATCTAAGGTTAGTTGGTTTTCTATTTTGGTTTTTGGATAAGTACAATTTTTATAGTTTTTACAGTAAGATATACAATTTTGATAATTCATGTTTTTGCATGCCTTACTTGTTGGATACATAGATGATAGCTTCTCTTATGTATCTATGTGATCGATGTTGAGAATCCATAAAATAGTGACCTAATGACATTCTAGATGATACATTGCACGAGGGCAGTATGTGAATACGAGCTGTAGCTTAGGAATGTTGACGGTGTCTCTGACTTGATTACTCCTTTGCTCAGTTGGATACATGTTGAATGAAAATTGGATAATCTCTTGCTAGTTTACGTATTTGGTATTGGACACTACATGCTTGATCCAGGACATGTTCTCATCCAATTATAGGACTGAATTTAGTTAGTTTTATATCAGGCAGGATATACTACTTTGGAGCATGGGTTTCTGCTGGACATGTATCGAGTCACATTGAGATTTGTGGCTATGGATTTCATGTTTTGCATGTTCGAGTATGAAGATCACCAACTAGGTTAGGGCAATCTAAAGGGTATTATGTAGACTGATCCCCTATATGGCAATCGTTGGATGATCCTTCGATATTGGGGGTATTCATATTAGAATGTTTAAGGACTAGATAATATTTCATGTACTGTCTATTAGACTAAGAAGAAGATAACCTTGGGATTTTAATGGGAGAGGTAAATGGTGAGAACCCAACAGATATTGAGGCTGTAATCAGCATAATCTAGTACCTCAACTGATAGTTGATGACTAAGAAATCAAGAGCAAGTAAGAGAGCAAGTATCTGTGTTGAGTCATGATATATCTGCTGGATTATTACCCTGTTATCTCTACTGTATGTTGTGTCTGCAAGACTTATTAAAATCAATTATCTCTATTGTAATACATGTGATGACTTATGTTTTATTCACATGTCGCAACCACCTCGGATGTAGTACATTGTAGCATGTGAACTATAAGTTATTAGCCATGAGACATGAGTCTTGGATCCAGGGTACTCTCACCACTTAATTCCGAATAAGATGAAAGATGAATACTATGTTAATAGGGTTGGATTGGACATGGTATGAGCTTGTAGTACGGGATGCAAGTGAGTACCATGTGTACTCTAAGATATAGATTTGTGATGTTTCACACACTCTTGAACCTCTATAGTTATACACTGTAGCTGACCTTATGCCATGTTCTCTCCTTATTGTTGACGTATGATCTTCTCACACCTTTTGCGGTTTGTTGTTAGTTTTCATATTGGTTTTTGGTATTTAATTTTGGTATTGGTTTCTTATCTGTTTTCAGTACTTATTTTGAAAAAGAATTATTCACCAGTTTTTACAAACCAGTCACTTGTTATTTGCTTTCTCGTTTTGGGTGCACTGGTTTTTTTGCTCTGACAGATGGCATACATGGATTTGTATGCTAGATGTCGATTCTCTTTTATATTATTTATTTATAGTCCTAACAGGTTACTTGATCCAGTGGTAAGCCCGAGATAGCAGGAGTTTCGTAGTCATTCTTCCCTTTCATCCGTCTGTGTATTCATCTTTAGTACTTAGTTGTATTTCCTTTCAGTTGAGCTTATGTATTAATTGAGAGTTTATAGTTCTATTCTTGTATTCAGACATTAGACTAGTATTTATACTATATTATGTACTCAGTTGTATTGGATTTGTTTCTGTATCTATTTTGGTTCAATTTCTACTGTTTAATCATATCCTTTATATTATTCTGTGTATATTGAAGTAATCTATATTGTGATATGGTATCTGTGGATTATGATGGTGTATATACAAGTCAGCATATGCTTATGTATATATTTTTGAGTGAAGTTTGGCCCAATGACATATGCTGTCTGGCCGAATCACATGCTCGGGACATGATTGTTGGTCTTGGGGCATGATATAACCGAAGATATCTTACCATAGGACATTGAAAATTTATAAAGCAAAGGAGATGAAGATAGGACTATCAGAAGAGATCTCTCCTTGTCTATCATCTGCTGGTCGGTGGTGAAGAGTATCTTTTGCAAAAGAGTCGATGTATGACATTTTGGTCATCCCAACTGCTTAAATTATATGTTTTATGTCATTTACTATTCAATCACAGGTCAATAGCTGTCATCTCACAATTGGCCCCACAATTAATAAATACAGAGAGAAACCATATTTCCTTTCATATATAAGACCCTCTCTCCACAAATTCTTTGAACGTTCTATGTGCTTCACTATTCTTCTTGTACAATATTATCACTATCAACTTTTTCAATTGAAATTTCTATCGTTAAAGCATTAACTTGTGCGTCAGACGATCTTCGACCAAGACCAAGCCTCTTGAGCCCTCTAGTGCTCATCTATGAGTGCATAGAGTCCGATCATTAGAACAATAACTAACTGGCCCAAAAAAAGCCGACTTCCAAACAATGCTAGAGTAACGCCCTAAATCTCACCAACGCCTTCAATTTTTCTAAATTCTGTAGCTTGAATCTTATCATGTAGATATGCAACAAATCGACATTTTTCTAGTATTAAAACAACAAAGAAATTAGCTTCTTGCTCTCTTTTACGTCTCTATTTCTCTCGACGTTTTTCTCGTACTAAAACAAGAAAGCAATTAGCTTCTTGCTCTCTTTATGTCTCTATTTCTCTCCTTCTTTGCTAACCTTGTAGTTGTGACCTATTTTGGCCAACAATAGCCTTCCTTATCAAGTAAACACAACAATCAAAGAACCTACACATCCCATGAAGGAAATAGACACCCAATTGAGTCACCCATGCCCTTAACCTCTTTACCCTATCCATCGTCTCAACCCAAAAATATCGCCAGGCACCAAAACGATTCTCAAAACCAACCCAGCACTTACTTGGAACCTATAGCTTCTTAGGCCTTATCTTAACCAATGTCACGTCCCATATAACAACACTCGTTTGCCTCACAAACCCTAGCCAACAAAACGTCAAAGCCCATAAAAGCCCACTAAAATAACTACTAAAGCTCCTCCTCACCACATCAAGGCTAACAACAAAACCGACATCCACGCGGATTCGGTCAACCGGAGCCCAAATCAACGGCTCCTTCGCCCCAACGCAACCCAATCCAACGGTACATATCAAACCTCACTCTCAAGCCGCCTCTCTATTAAATCTCCTCTCTCCCGAACTCCCCTTCTCCTCTTTCTCATTTTCTAACGAAAAAAAAAAAGAGCTAAAAAAATCAAAGAAAAGAAAATGATGCAGCAGGTCACCGGCGGTGAGCAGACCCAAATTCACCATCAGGCTCCCCCGCCGCAGCAGCCGTGGGTGGCGGTGCAGTACCCGGCGGCGGCGATGGTGATGCAGCAGCAGATGATGGCGGCGCCGCCTCCGCCGCCGCAGTACGCTGCGCACTTCATACCCTACCACCAGCCCCCGCCACCTCAGATGGCGGCGGCAGCGCCGCCGGTTGCGGCGGCGACGCAGGGCTCGTCGGAGGAGAATAAGACGATCTGGGTTGGAGATCTCCATTACTGGATGGACGAGAATTATCTCCATAGCTGTTTTGGACACACTGGGGAGGTGAGGGTTTCTTCTCTTTTGATTAGATCTCGGTGAATTTTTAGTTGTGGATATTATTTGATTGAATTGGATCTTGCTTTATTTGTTATTGTTTTGGATCTGAGATGTGAGCTCTGTTGGTTAGTTATTTTCAGTTAATTAGAGCATGTTTTATTGATTATGTAATGTAAGGACAAAAGATACGTTCTTTTAAGTATTATTTCTTCACTAGATATGGTGTGAAGGAAAAGAATCTAAATTTTGATACTGACCGTGAGGTAGATTTGTTTTAAAATCAAAAGAAGGAAAATTTATTCATTGGCAGATTTAAAATGTGAATTAACTTACATGAAGATTCAATTGATTGCTGTGAAATTAATGATCAGTTTTGTTTAGTCATTTAGGTGTTTGATCTGGAAAGATGTCAATTGAGTATGGAGATTGTTTGTAATTATAAGGAGAGGTTTAAAATTTTTAGAAGTTGTCAGTATTTTTAACTATTTTTATTTTGTTCAAATAGTTTAATAAGTAGGAGATGGTAATGATTCTCAGGCCTTTATTTGTTCCAAAATATCAGTATGACTGGAACGTATTTTTGCTCTTGTCTAGGTATTAATTGTGTAATATAACTGTATAGAAAGGAATATGTATAATTTTTTCTTTGCTAGATGTGTTTATTTTGGAGAAGATAAATTTTAGCTAGCATTTTTAGATGTAGCATTTTCCTGCTAACCTAATTACTTTTAGAGTTTTAACATAGAAGGGTTACCTGAATGGGAGGTTCTTCATAACTAATATTCCATCATATTTATATGTTCTTTTCTTATTAATGTTTTGAACTATTTTCTGAATCACTTGTGAGCTGTTGATTTTGAAAGATCGCTACAATTGAGATTGTTTTTCTAGAAATAAACATAAGGAGAGGTTTGAAATGTTAGAATTATTAGTAGTTTGACTATATTTTTCCAAATAGTTAAATGAGTAGGTGGTGGAATTCATGTTGAAGATCAAGAACGTATAGTTAGTAGAATTTAACATCTCTTTTATATTTGCTGTTGCAAACATTATGTTGGGTGGTGTGTGGACATTGACTATGAGAAATAAATCAATAAAAGAGAGAATCAGGTTACACTTACAAGTAATTAGTCCATGATCCATTGTGGATGGGGGTGCCTCAAGGGAGACTTCCCCTGTAGTTGCATGATGTATGTTGAAGCGGGACTCCACTTCTTATCCAGGTGCCCTAAGAGGCATCTCCTTGGCATAAAAAGTCCCCTTTTCATCACACATTGTATAAAATGACAGAAAATATTTTCATATTTCTGCTCATATTTAATCAATAAAACATAACTGGATTTGCAATTGATTAAAGTCTGTTTCCACGTGAGCAGTTGTCACTATATTTTAGACTGGTAGAGACCCCTTTAGTGATAGATGCTGGATAATAGATAGAATGAGGTGGTTCTTTAATGTCACATGCATTAGATGACTGAAGATTTTCTATCATGAATACTTATACACTCCAAGGTACTTTGCCTGTGTATCAAGACCTTGAATATTGAGTTTGATGTTGAATGCACAAAGTGAATTACCTGTTTAAAGCTTATCCAAGGAGCTTCTTGCTTGATGAAAATTTTGTGATGGATCAAGGTGCTCGGATGCAAACTCCATGGTCGAGGAGATATACACTTAGAGGATATGCCCATTGACTGACTCCGTCTTGTATGCTGTGAGAAAAAACAACAATAAGAGGGAGGTCTGTCGGCTGAAACAAGCAGAGCATTTGTAATCAACTATAAATTTTTTACTAGTACCCATACCCATTAGAATCTAAGATGTGCCAACCTGAAGTTTATGCTTCTCCTTGCCTATATCTCCAACTCGTAAAACAATGTTGTGTATGCTTCAGAGAGAATATTCCAACTTGGTGACAGTTTACTGTGAGGTTTATACTCATCTTATAGTGATGATTTGTAGGTTATCTGTCTGTTTGTGGTTATGGTGTTTAGATATGGTCTATATGATTTGGGGATCCAGAGGTTTATGTGATTTGTTCTTTTGAATCTTGAGGTTACATCGTGTATTGTACTAATTCATACACACATAAAAATTGTCATCCAAGTCTCCTCAGTATCCTAGTTTCTTAAAGGTTTCAAGTATGCACAAATCTGTATCTTGTCTGTTTCCGTGCTTTTTAAGCATAATTGTAATATGGCATTTTCTCTTTCTGGAAAATACATCTACAAAGATTACATTATCTAGGTCAAGTGAATGGATAAAGAATCCCTATGGCTGGCAAGAGTCAGAAACTGTTTATTCAGTCACATTCAAAGGGAAAAATTGATTTAACATTGAAGTAGAAGTTTCGAGTCCCCTCATCTTTGTTGAGCTGGAATAATTGTACAAACCAATTAATGACAGTTAGCACTGTTGCAAGTTGAAAAGGAAGAGGAAGGAATAGCATAATAGCATGTACCACCTATTTTGTGTTGATGTTATAACTTTGTTTGAGAGGGTGGTATTGTTGGCTGTAATGCTTCTCATTGACCTTTTGGTCAGGCATGGACCATGTTTATGTTTGTGACTGATTCTCTAGTAACATATTTGATTCACAACATCTATCTATTTACTGCCCTCTCTGGAAAACTCTAGCTGCTATCAGAGAGGCAGTAAAAACTAATACTTCAGTTGTGATACTTCTGAAAACCCACATGCTTGCTCGCTGGGAGAATCGTTTTTTCATTAGTCACCTGTTCAGAGAAATGCCTCATTTACCACTTTCATTACATCTCCATATCGGTTGTTTTGATACTTGGGGCAAGAGATGATAATGCTTTGGGATGGTGAAATCTCATCCTTTATGGAAAGGTCTTCTAAGAGAAGCACCAAGAAGTTGTCCTATTGGCTATTGCAAGAAATCAGTCTTTCCACCTTTGCTAATTCTGTGCATGTAGACATTTTTCTACTTTGATTAAACAATTTATTTAAATGGCGATCTTGCAAAGTTTTCTTTGTTTTCTAAAACATTTTGGCTATGATGCACGGACACGGATACGGGACACGGATACGACACGGACACGGGATACGACAAAATCCAAAAAAATAGGATACGGGGATGCGGCAAGGAATTTTTTAATTATTATTATTATATATAGAAAAATTTATAAAATTTAACTAGCAATCTAAAATATGAATCTATCACAAAATAACAAGTTTGTAAACAAAAAGGAATTCGAGTAAATACTCATTCTATCACAAAATAACAAGTTTGCATACAAAAAGGAATTAGAGTACATACTCATTCTATCACAAAAAAACAAGTTTGTAAACAAAAAGTACATCCAGATGAAGTGGAAGCTTGTTCGATGACTTCTTCATTGCCTTCAGTGATTACAGTTGCTGAAGAGTGAAGCACCAAGCTGAATAAACAAAAAAATATAAGTTTTTCAAAAAAAAGTGAAGAGGGAGAGAGACTCGGAGATTGAGAGAGAGAGAGAGGGAAATCGAGAGAGAGAAGAAGACGAGAGATCAAGAGAAAGAGAGAAGACGAGAGATCGAGAGAGAGAGAAGATGAGAGATCCAGAAATCGAGAGAGAGAGAGAGAGAGAGTGAGAGGAAGAGATCAGATCGAGAGAGAGAGACGAGATCGAGAGAGAGAGAGAAGATGAGAGATCCAGAAATCGAGAGAGAGAGAGAGAGAGAGTGAGAGGAAGAGATCAGATCGAGAGAGAGAGACGAGAGAGCGAGAGTTAGAGATCTTACCTATCTCTGACGGGTGGAGCCGAGATCAACGAGGACGAGCGACGCCGACGGGACGACACGAGGGCGAGGATGGCGAGGGCGAGCACGAGATCTGACGGCGAGGGCGAGCACGAGATCTAACGGCGAGGGCAAGCACGAACACGAGGAGAGCGGCGGGACTGAGGGTAAGTGAAAATTAGGGTTTCTGTTTGCAGCGCCTTTATTTTTTTTGCCGAATCCAAGCCGTGTCTAGCCTCCCATTAACCGTGTGCCCCTTGGTTTGACCATTGACCAGTGTCGGACACGGTTTGACCGTGTCCGACACGCAGTTCAGACGGTCGGGCAATAACTCGGTCTCGATTCGTCGACACGGATTCGTGGCCTCTTGGGGAGTATCCGTGCTTCATTGCATTTTGGAGATGCTCGTTGTTTCAACAAGTCATCATTCTGATGGAAATCTGAGCTATGTAGTTGCTTTAATATTTCAAGCTAGCTTAGTATAAATACAATTGTTAGATTGAATTCTTGGATCATTTATAGTTACACTCATGTTCTTTGATGTTAACCTTTCGTTATCACTGTTTCATCCAGGTGTTGAATATAAAAGTTATACGAAATAAACAAACTGGACAGTCCGAGGGATATGGGTTTGTTGAATTCTATACTCATACAGCAGCTGAAAAGGTACTACATACCTTCAGTGGACACATAATGCCGAACACAGATCAGCCTTTTCGGTTAAATTGGGCTTCATTTAGCATGGGTGATAGACGAACAGATTCTGCTTCTGATCATTCTATATTTGTAGGAGATCTAGCTGCTGATGTTACAGATTCTATGTTACAAGAAACTTTTGCTAGTAGATATCCATCTGTGAAAGGTGCAAAAGTGGTTATTGATTCAACTACCGGCCGTTCAAAAGGCTATGGATTTGTCAGATTTGGAAATGATAATGAGAAAACACAAGCCATGACTGAAATGAATGGTGTTTATTGCTCTAGTAGGCCTATGCGCATTGGTGCTGCAACTCCAAGAAAGTCAGGTAAATGTCTTTCCCAGAATTCCTTACAAATTGTCTTTTAACTTATATTTGCTCATTTATTTGGTAGCCTCTTGAATCCTTGGACACATTGTTTTCAGTAATATTAGAACCTATAATTTGTGGTGAATTAACATGATAATTTGTACAGAAAATGTACAGATTGAAGTATCATCTATTCGTGCAGTAATACTTTGTGCTTATTTGTTGTCCAGTTCACTTGAAATATTCTATTTTGTGCCTTTTGCATGAATGTCTCTGTTTTTAATTACATGCTTATATTCCTTTCTCACTATGTCTGTTCTTTTGATGCCTGTGATGTCTTTATTAATTTTCATGGAAATGGTTACGGGTACCGCTTCGGGTGCTGGTACGGGTATGCGCAAGGTAAATTTATAAAAATGTATGGTACGGGCACACAATAATATATATATTGAAATTAATAGTTTGCATGAAATTACTGTTGTTTTTCAATTCATGTGTTATTAAAATTAAAATTCCAATCACATTTTTTAGTTTCTTTTATTATGTTGATTATTATAAATTGGAAAGTGCTAGTTTTTGAGCTAGACACCCAAACAACCCTTTAAATCATAGTTTTGAACTAGGGTATGGGTTGAAATGAACCCGACCAATGTTTCAAGAAATAGATGTGACATGTATGGATGTGAAGTGTAGAATATAGGTTCAAGGAGTATATGACAAGTGTTTTAATTTAAAACATGTCATATAATTGAATACATGTCTGAATAAATGTATGCATATATCCAAGGAGTGTTCATGATGTTACAGTACTGGATTGTGTCGGGGAGTGGTACATCTTCATGATAGAAGTACCTGTGTAACAGTGTCCTTACAATCATGCGAATCTTTCTTTGTGGAAAAGGGTTTCTGGCTAGCATCGACTTTTTAGTTCATTGAATTCTGTTTGCATGAGTAAAGTTGTTTGAAGGAACATCACGTAAATTCGTGTAGCCGATGAAGAAATCATGTACATCCTTAAACTCAGTGAGTCTTCAGTTCTGCCCTTTATGGGCATGGCATGGACACTGGTGGCAAACCCAAAAGTCATGGAGGGATGTTCCAGAAACTTGCTGAAGCTGCATTAATGACCACTACTTAGAAAATGATTGTAACAGTTTAGAGAAGACGAAATATCCCAAGGTCTGTTATTTGCAAATTTTAACATCAAGATAGCAATGATCGCTGTTGATTCCCTAATTTTGAATGAATACTGCTGTGACTGCATGGGTAGACTCCCTTTTTTTTGGGGGGGGGGGGACAAAGCATTGATAGTATTTGTCTACACATGAGATATCTTAACCTGTGATAAATACAATCCATGATGCAGGTTGACACTTTTCATGTAATCACTACACATAAATACATTTGTCAACATCATACACAAAAAAAATTCAATTCACATGGTATTGCTACATATTATTTTGATTAACTAACACATAGTTTATGTTTAATTCATTGTCCTATACAATTAAGCCATAGCAACATAAAGCAGTTCTCAATACAATTATTCTCAACTCCAGTGGTCATGTGTAAAAATAAAAAATCTAGTGTCACTTACATGTTCACATGATATTATTGTTGCCTTCAAATCCCAAGCAAATTGTAGCACTTAAATCATATTTTCTTTTATAGGTGTGATAACATCACAAAATCAATATTGTTGAAAGTATAGTTTTTCTAGTTGTATATAATTCAATATGATTTGCTACAAAATTTGTGACTGATGATGATTATAATGTGCTAATCTAATACTATTCTTTATAATATCAGACCAAGCCATACTAGCACTTATAGACATGGTAGGATTCTGCTTGGCAACTCATAATTGCATGGTCATCGACTTTGATACTATTTTAACTATCTAGCATATGGTACATGTAATAATTTATACAAATATGTCATCCATCACGATACGGCAGTAGCCACACTATCATTTAATTAACTTGTAAACATTCACTAGTTAAAACACAAGGTTACAGAAAGCGCTAAGGGCCTGCCTGACGTCTAGAACCTAGACGGGGCCTAGGCGTTTTTCATATATTTTTATTTTCTAGTTATAATAATTAATAGGAAAATTTGCTTTGAGCCTGCTTTTTTGAACTTTTTGTTGGTCCCCCCCACCAATTCCTTGTGTGAAAAACTCCATTGACCGCACCTTTTTTACTCCCCTTCCTCTTCTCCGTCCTTTTCTCCCAAGATACCCTCATCTCCCTACTCTTCCATCTCTTTCTCTCTCTCTTTCATTTCTTTCCCTTCCTCCTTCCTTCTCCTCCACTTCACCTCGACTTCTTGTCCTATATTCTCCTTCGTCTCCTCCACTCCCTCCTCCATGTTTCCTCCACCTCTCCCTCCACCCTTCATCCTACCTCCCACTCGCTCCTTTTTGTCCTCCATCTCCAACTACCTTCTCCTTCCTCTTTTTACCTCTGTCCTCGCCATCCCTTCCCCTTGACCTCCTCGGCCGCAGCCTCTACTCCAAGGTCAATTCCCTAAGTTAATAAAGAATATCTAAAAATTATTCTTTAGATATCTAAAAATTAAAGTTATTCTTCACGCCTAAATTAACAACGAATATCAAAAATTAACAAATAGAATTAAAGTTAACAAACAAAAGCATCTCAATTTTAATAAACATTAAGTACATGTTTACAATAACACTAAAGTTACCAACATGCAACTTTAAGTTAATAATAATAAAAACTAACAACTGTTTATCTTTTTGTTAATTTCAATTTTTGTTAACTTTCGTTAGTTTTGTTAACTCTAGTTACTCTTTATTAATTGTAAATGTTTTTTGTTAACTTTAACTGTCAGCTTGTTAATTTTATGTAATTTATGTGAAAGTTAATTATTTTTTGGTTAATTTTATCTTTTTCTTAACTTCGGCGTGATTTTGAATTAAGGACAATGGAGGAGAAAGAAAAGGAAGGAGGGGTGAAGGAGGATGAAAGTGGATGTAAAGGGAGGAGGGATGAGGAGGGGAAAGGAGGGAGGAGGTGCATAAGCAGAAGTGGAGGAGAGAAGAGAAAATATGGATGGCGAGGGAGAAGACGAGAGCAAAGATGGAGATGGACGAGGAGAAGAAGTGAAGAGAGGAGGTAGAAGAAGCCGAGGGGGAGAGGAGGTAGGTGGGGCAAAAGTGTAGATGGAAGAGAGGAGAGCAAAATGAAGAGGAGAGAAAATAAAGTGGAGGAGGAGGAAGGAGGATGAAAGTGGATGTAAAGGAGGAGGGATGAGGAGGGAAAGGAGGGAGGAGGATGAAGGTGAAGGAAATCTAAAAAGGTGAGGTTGAAGTCGTAGAGAGATGAAAGGTTGAAGATGAGGGTGTTTTTGGGAGAAGAGGAGGGGGGAGTAAAAAAGGTGCGGTCCATGAGGTCTTTCACACAAATAATTGGTCAAAAAGGGAGAACAAACAAAAAATTCAAAAATGGAAGTTCAAAATGAATTTTCATAATAGATAATGAATGTCAATGTTGTAGAAAGAGCTAGGCATCACTAGATGCCTGACTGGCGCCGCTTAGGTGGGTTTCTTTCTTTGTTTAAGTGGTGGTGGAGAGAGGAAATCACGATCTAGATCTAAGCCGTGTAGTCTGCATCAACCTCCAATATGAGTACTTTTTTATATCTTGAGGGGCATTTTCGTCCTTTTATGTTATGTGTTGGTCACATGACCGTTAAAGTCCATAGTGTTAAATTTGGAGGGTTATGTTTAGACAAGTTTGGGGGATTAAGTGGAATATACAAAGTTAGGAGGAGGGTATGTGAAACACCCCCTAAAGTTATGGGGGGGTTAAGTGAAATTCACCAAATATATTAGTATATGAGGAACAATGTATTAGAAATAGGTGATTAAGAGGTATTGGGTATGTTAGATGTGGTATTTTCCTCTTTAGGTGTTTCCTTTATTATAGTTTTCTATCATGTTTCCTTTATTATAGTTTTCTATCATTATTAGAGTTTGTTTCCTTTATTATAGTTTTCTATCATTATTAGAGTTTCCTTTTCATAGGATTCTCTATAGATATCCTCAAGTGCTTGGATAAATAAAGGGTATTGCTCAATAATGAATGAATGATGAGAGCTTTCTTTTCTTATCATAGTATTAGAGTTTTCGTCATCGCCATAATACTTATAACAAAGTATAATTTGAATGTAATCTTTCTAGTCTTTCACTTGCTTTGAAAGTTGTAGATTAGGCTTTCAATCATCGAGAGGTGTCTCTAGATCCGCATATTGAAAATTACATCATGTTGATACTCTTTTTCGACATGGACAAGTTCTGGTTGAAAGGGGCGGTCCTGAAATCCAGCTTCTCTTCGCGAAGGGATGGTTAGTCATCTAGAATTCAAAAGTATAACTGCGATAACCTATATTTGGATAATTTTTTTAAAATGATCATTCTAATTGTTCTACCTCTATACAAAAACTTGAATTCTTCTCATCTCCCTAAAATTATCCCATAAAATTGTGTAGAATTAATTTGTCCCTCAAATTATCCTACTCCTATCTCATTTATTTTCTTGACATTTTCTTCATTGTGTACATCCATCATCATGTTGATTTATATCCACATGAAATTGTAAAATTAGATGTGGTAATCTCATTTGTAACATGGGTATAAGTTTTAGCATGTTTATATAGGTCTAGAAATTGATGGTTTTTCCGATTAAAAAGAAGAAACTAAAGATTTTAATTTTGAAGATTTTAACATTTTTTATCAAACATCTCACTTTCACAAAAATTTATCCCTTATTATTCCACAAAAATATCCTACTTTCAAAAAGTTTTCACACTTCAACAATTATCCCAGCTTTTGAAAAGTTCCAATGGAAAACCTCCAAAAGATCTTCAATCAAGACCTTTATATACTCATATATTTCTCCTTCATGAAGTATAGAATAAAACACTAAAAAATTTTATCTCGATTTTAAGATGAAATATACACTCTTTAACGAATTGAATAGTTACCTCAATCATATCATCAATGGGCATCTTTAGAAGAGAGATTAGAATATACAAAGCAATTGACTTTTTACCTACTTCATAAGATTCACTATAAACTTAGTTAAAAATAGTTGATGCATATTGTTACTCTTTTTAACCTTCACAAACATCAACACAATCCTCTTCCATATGAGCAAAACCACATCATGAAACATGCTACTAACTTTGGCTATCAAAATTGTTACCACCTCAATTTGCTTAGGAGATTCCCTCTCGGCAAAATGAACCCTTCACTCTAAAAGGGATCATTCTTGAAAATGAGCATATGAAATGCGTGATCCATATTAGTGGCCTTAATCTCTTTCACAAGCTCATCTATGCTCTTTTCAAAATACCACCCCTACGTTTTTAATAATGGTTGTTACTCTTGTCCTCAGCCGGTCTGATAAGTTTGAAGATTGTAGGAAGTCTAATGTGAAATTCCTCTTTGAGGGTAATGAATACGACGCCGACTTCACTATCAGTCTCCTTTTGAAAGGGATTTACCTCTAGCTCTTCCTTGCGAACTTCTAGATCGCACTTCTCTTTTCCTCTTTAGATTGTCAACTAGATTGCTTCCTTCATTGTGCACGATTTCTAGTCAAAGAATTAGGTATAGGGATTCAGTGTGTATAGATTTGGCGGCATTTGTGATGGCGGGCATGGGCTGATGACGGATGCTTTGGGTTGTGCTGGACGCTTTTTGTCGAGCATGCAATGGATCTTAGCGGTTGAGCTCAGCAACAGATTTTAGTAGCTAGGGTTTTAAAAGCCTGAGAGTTGTCTTGTGAATTTCGCCGCCATGCTTCACTGTTGTGATTCACTGCCTACATTGCCTACCCAAAAGCCTCTACTACCAGCCTTGCCACCGACCTTAACTTCACTGCTAACCATTGTTTGTCCTGACCCTTACTTCGCCATAACCTCTAGTGCTCCCACCTTTTGCACCATGACACCGCCAACCACAAGCGCTGGTAACTATTACAATCTAACTCATCCTCATCCTCATCCTCTGCCACCGCGAGTATCACCACCTCATCCCCACCAATTGTTGCAAATGCTTGCTCTGTTATCCCAACACCTCTTGATTGTCACCAGCAAGATTAGCTCTACCAACGTCGTTTGCTCCTCACCTTTAACCCTGCCTTGTCGACGAAACGGCTCTAAAGGAGCCTATAACATCCTTCGGCAGCCTATACCCACCACTGCAAATTGTCGCCAAATCTGTCCCGACTACATTCCCAAAAAGAAAGGCCTAATTCTCAAGCACGATCGTAATTTTAACATGAAGTCATGGATGACGAAGGAGATGAGCTAGTCAACAATCTCAAGAGCAAAGCAGAAGAGGGATCTGAAAGTTCACAAGAGAGAGCTAGAGAGGGAAATCTCTTCTACATAGAGAGAAAGTAAAGTCAATGTCGTATTCATTACCCATGAAGAAGAATCTAACTCTGGTGCGGTTTTCATCAGTCTTCCCATAGTCATCAAACTCATTGGATTGGTTGAGACTTGAGAACAAAAACACCGACCATAATAAAAAACGTAGATCACAGTTCGTAAGTTCTTCAAGAATAATCTCCTTAGAGGGGAAGGTTCAATTTGCAGGACTTGTATCAAATCAATGATGAAATCTCTTGAGTTAATTGAGGTGTTAGCAATATTGGTAGCTGGAGTTAGCAACACGTTTTGTGATATAGTTTCACTCTTACGGAAGAGGATTATGCTGATGTTTGCGAGAGTTAAAAAATGACAATATATCAACTGCTTGTTGTTACTAAGCTCATAGCGGATGTTATAAATCAAGAAGTTGGTAATGAGTTGGTTGCTTTGTGTATTCTGAGATCTCTCCTAAAGGAGCCCATAGATGATCGTAAAGTCGTCCACTGATGAGATGATTGAGGTAGCTGTTCAGTTTGTTAAGAAGTGTGCGTGTTTCAACGCAGGGCCTAGATTAAACTTTCAAGGCATTTTGTTCTATACTTCATGAAAGAAAAATAGGTAAGCATATAAAGGTCGTGATTGAAGATCTTTTGGGAAAAGAAACTGGGATTTCAAGACCGTCCCTTTTAGCCAGCACTTGGCCATGTAGAAAGAGAGTATCAACATGTTGTAATTTTCCAATATTCGGAGTTGGGGCCACCTCTAGTTTCTCCATTTGGTTGGCTTCATTAAAGATACAGATGAAAGTGTGCCTTTTTCCGCTCAGGGCCTAGATGAAACTTTAAAGGGTTTTTGGTTCTATACTTCATGAAAGAAAAATAGGTAAGCATATAAAGGTCGTGATTGAAGATCTTTTGGGAAAAGAAACTGGGATTTCAAGACCGTCCCTTTTAGCCAGCACTTGGCCATGTAGAAAGAGAGTATCAACATGATGTAATTTTCCAATATTCGGAGTTGGGGCCACCTCTAGTTTCTCCATTTGGTTGGCTTCATTAAAGATACAGATGAAAGTGTGCCTTTTTCCGCTCAGGGCCTAGATGAAACTTTAAAGGGTTTTTGGTTCTATACTTCATGAAAGAAAAATAGGTAAGTATATAAAGGTCGTGATTTAATATCTTTTGGGAAAAGAAGCTGGGGTTTCAAGACCGCCCCTTTCAAACAGCATTGGGCCATGGGGGAAGAGAATATCAACATGATGTAATTTTCTAGTATGCAGATTTGGGGGCACCTCTAGTTTCTCTATTTGGTTAGCTTCATTAGAGATACAGATGGTAAAATGGAGCTATAAAGTGTAGGAACAAAATGTGTAGAAATGCTATAGTGATTTGCACGAAATGTTGCTAATGTCTCTAGTTGCCATAAATGTCTCTAGTTGCCAAACATGTTGCTAATGTCTCTAGTTCACTTAACTTCTCCTACCATAATAAAATCCCAAACATGTTGCTAATGTCTCTAGTTGCCAAACATGTTGCTAATGTCTCTAGTTGCCAAACATGTTGCTAATGTCTCTAGTTGCCATAAATGTCTCTAGTTGCCAAACATGTTGCTAATGTCTCTAGTTGCCAAACATGTTGCTAATGTCTCTAGTTCACTTAACTTCTCCTACCATAATAAAATCCCAAACATGTTGCTAATGTCTCTAGTTGCCAAACATGTTGCTAATGTCTCTAGTTGCCAAACATGTTGCTAATGTCTCTAGTTGCCATAAATGTCTCTAGTTGCCATAAATGTCTCTAGTTCACTTAACTTCTCCTACCATAATAAAATCCCAAACATGTTGCTAATGTCTCTAGTTGCCATAAATGTTGAGCAATCTCAAAGTAATAACTACTTTTAATTGCTTACCAAATTAAATGCTGCATGGGGTACCAAACAAGGATATAGTGGTCATGGCCTACCTACAAGAAGTGTTAGTGTGTGATGTTTGCTGCATGCAGTGTTAGTGTGTGATGTTTGCTGCATGCAAAGTTTTCTGCATTGCAGTCGTAATAAACAAAAGATCCCCACAAGGTAAGGGTTTACTGAGGGTAAGGGTTTAATGAGATGCAAAAGATTCAGAGACAATTTAGTTTAGGGGTTTTTGCATATATAACCCTCATCTTCAATATTTGCAAAATTGCCCCTCAAATCTTGTTATTGTGAAATTACCCCTCAAACTAGCATATTGGATCTTTTTACCACTCCCAACTTAAAAATATTGCTTTTTATACAAAGCAATGTCAAATTTCCTAATAATTTCCAATAGGTATGCAACAATTTCGCGTTTAAAAACTAAACTTGGTAAGAAGAAGCGGTGGAAAAGAAATCAATGTGTGAGAATTGGGGGGCAATTTCGCAAATACCAAGATTTGGGGGGTAATTTTGCAAATAAGGAAGATTTGAGGATTATGTATGCAAAAACCCCTTTAGTTTATTTTTATTTATTACTGTAAGTCGGTGAGAAAAATAGTTGGATCCAGCTATGAATCCTGAATTGTAATGTACGTACATTTTAAATAAATCCAAAGCTATGATCTATGGCTGACTAAGTGGAACAGATTAGTGTTCATGTATCTACATTAGAAAGCTATGGTGAAGTTTTCATTGTTTTTCTTTAAACTAATAGCATTGAGCTCCCTTTGAGGTCTTGAACAGTGGTCCATGGATCTCTATTGCAACATCCCTTTTACGATTGCTTCAAGTACCACTTGGCAACTTAATCTCATTTTATAAGGCACAATTATTATCGACAAATACATGTTTCGTTATTAAAAAAGACTAGTCTAAGCTTTTAATCAGTTCACTTGGGGCCTTGAAACAACTTAACCATATTGGTGATGCATTTGGAGCTATTTATTTACCAATCATTCATGCAGGAAGATCTATGTTATGTGGGTTAAGTATCAACTTCAAACTCTATTCCCAGAAAACTGAACTTCATACCTTGCCCTTCCACTTTCTAGACTCTTTAAATCGGTAATCTTTCTTGTCCCTTTCCTTTGTTTTATGAGTGACGTTGGTAAGTGTCTTATATGTAGTAAATCAAAGTACATATTCTTTACTTACAATGTTTTACTTGGACAAGTTTAAGTAACTTGCTTGTGTCTAGCTGCCTTGGTTGCTGCTATGGATGAACTAGGGTATATTTTCTGTCTTTTGGATATGGTAATGGATATAAAATTCTTGCTAGGATAAATGAAGGGAAGCAAGGGATCATTTTAAATTTTGATTTACCAAGGGTATATAACCATATATAAATGTATAGTAACGTTTTATAGTTCTTGCAGCAGACGAGTCGAACAGTTGAATTATGTCAAGACAGTAATTTGGGAGATATTTTCTTGCATGGTCGTAGTGTGTTTCCTTGCAATGCTTGTGCTTGTTAGATCTTAGTGCACAATATCAAGCCCGTTAGAATATAGAAGTACAACCCTCAACCCTCACAACTTCGAAGTTCGGTGTAATGGTGAGGGACTTTAGGATGGTATCAGAGCAACCCACATTCAAATCCCACTAGCCACGAATTTACAGCGGATTTTCTAAAATTAACACCGTTGCGTGATTCTAGGTTTCGATCCATAAAAGGACTATCAACTCGCAAGGACATGTTAGAATATAAAAATATAATCCTCAACCCTCACCACAACACTAGAGTATTGGTGTAATGGTTAGGGACTTTAAGAGAGCCTTTATTTGGATAGGGCTTGTGCATCCTAAGACTTTAGCTTTGAACATGGAAATAGTGCTTTAGATGGAGTATGTGCTGAATATTGCTATGAGCATATGTTTCAGTGTTTTGTAGATAGAAAGTCAATGTGGATTCGCATGTTAATTTTTTTAAGAAGAAAATAATATTGAATTTATTACCTATCTTTCGTGAAAGAAAAGAGGCTACATGCCAAATACCTTACATACTGGATTAACTGATTTCTGTTGTAATACACGTACATGTAAATTACTGCATTTGAATAAATTATGCACAATGTAAATCAATAGGTGCATGCATGCATGTAGACTCATAGATATGAACAGAAAAATATGAAACATTTGAAATGCAAAATCCATGTGGAGTGTCTATGAAAGTGGCTGTGTAGTCAAAATTTAACAAGTGCAATCTTTGGATGATATACTTTTTCTTTCTAAAATTAAACAATTTCACAATCTTTGAACACAATGCTATGCAACCACGAACTATCATCAAACCATGAAAGAATAATGGCTTTGGACAAAAGAATCTTGACCTCTACTTTTTTCCTGAATTGACTTATCTGTCTTAGATGTATGAATCTTGGTTCAAGTGTATTTACTCTTCGTATTTAGACAGGCCCCTAATTCTAATTTGCTAAACAAGAAATATATTATCTTCATATGAATGTGACTGTGTTGGGTAATGAGAGAGAGTTACTTAAATATATGTGTAAAAGTTTAAATGAATAATATGTTTAGAAAGTTTATGTGCTCAGTGAACGCCTATAATTAAATTTCTCATAAGTAGCTATAAGTCTGATATATTGAAATAATATAACTTCCGACTGAACAAATCACTTGAAAGGATGCTAAAGCTACAACCTCAAGTCCAAACCAGTTAAATAAAACCTAACAGCTGTTCAGGGTTGGAATGGAAACAACCTTATGAGAGTCATTTGTTGAAGAAGTTCGTCAGTTTTACGAGCACGACATAGTAGTTTTAAGTGTTCTGACTATTCATTTCTAGTTTCGCATATTTCTTGGTTGGCTTAGAAATTATTGGCAGGAGCAAAAACATTGAGCCCAAGACATTGTTCCATAGAATCTGGTAGCCCTTGCTTGCGAGGGTTTTGACATTGCCTACTTTTTCATTCTAATAATGCAGAAACCTAACTCCATTCTCAGCAAGTTAAGCTACATGTTGTTATTTCATTATTTGATTTTTAATATCTTAAATTACTTAATTAAATTGCAGTATTAATCTATGTAATTAGACTTTATATTATCAGAAGTTCAAATTTTATACAGTGGAATTTGGCTTTATTTAAATTTCAATGATTACGTGTTTATTCCTAGGTGGTTTTGGATCTAATGGTTCATCTGGACAAGGTTTTCAATCAGATGGGGATTCAACCAACACAACAGTAACAGCTGATCTTTTTTTGCCTCCAGAATTTGGGGAAGGTTTGTTGTTACGCCCATTTTCACCTGTAAATGACCCAACATCCTTATGTGCAGGTTTTTGTTGGAGGACTTGACCCGAGTGTCAGCGAAGATGATTTGAAGCAATCCTTTTCACAGTATGGTGAAATCGCATCAGTGAAGATCCCAGTTGGAAAACAGTGTGGTTTTGTACAATTTGTTCAGAGGTATGTACGACCCATTATATGTTTGATTATAGTTCAGTATTCCTCACAACTTCGTTTTTGTTTAAACATCCCTCGTAATTGATATTAAGCCCCCCCCGCCAACCCGCAACCCCCAAACCCCAAAAAAGAAAAAAAAAAAAAAAAGAACAACATCTCTGTTGCGCTTGTGTGCGCAAATGAACATGCTGCTCTGATTCTTTTTCTTTTACATTTTATATTGTATGTCTTACCCATTTGTGGCAGGAACAATGCTGAAGAGGCACTACAGGGATTGAATGGCACCATCATAGGAAAGCAGACTGTTCGCCTCTCTTGGGGTCGCAACCCTGCAAACAAACAGGTGCACTTTTTCAGTAATAAATAGCACTTATCAAGGTTTAGAACAGTAAAATCTGAACAGATATATTCATTTTGTTCTCATTACTGCACTTGTTTGGGAGAAAGTTTCTCATTTTAAAAAAAATTCCCAATCATTCTTGGGTTTTACCTGGGGGCAATGGTTTTCATTTCTTTCCCCAAGAATTACTTAGTCATACTGTATTGATTTTCAAGAAATCGTATGGAATATTGGTATAGATTTCATGTAAAAATAGTAGACTCAGTTGGCATGTTCCACTTTCTTCATCTATTACTTTATTGGTGATGCATTTGGAGCTATTTATTTACCAATCATTCATGCAGGAAGATCTATGTTATGTGGGTTAAGTATCAACTTCAAACTCTATTCCCAGAAAACTGAACTTCATACCTTGCCCTTCCACTTTCTAGACTCTTTAAATCGGTAATCTTTCTTGTCCCTTTCCTTTGTTTTATGAGTGACGTTGGTAAGTGTCTTATATGTAGTAAATCAAAGTACATATTCTTTACTTACAATGTTTTACTTGGACAAGTTTAAGTAACTTGCTTGAGCCTAAGTTTTTGATTATTATGGAGGTGGCTCGCATTTCTGTCTGCTTGGCTTTGAAATGTGAATGAGTTATAATTTACTCTCGTATATCTGATTCCATCATAAAATATAAAAGTTTACATGTCTTGTCTATAAAAATAAACTTGACTCTTTAGCCTGACTTCTTCCTCCTTTTCTTTCTTTCTAATTAGAGAGTGGATGTTAGCAATCAGTGGAATGGCATTTATTACGGAGGGCAAGTCTACAATGGGTACGGCTTTGCAGTGCCACCTCAAGATCCAAGCATGTATGCTGCAGCTTATGGAGCTTATCCTATCTATGGCAACCAGCAACAAGTGAGCTAAATGAGAAGAAATAGTAATCCATCCCCACTGGAATCGCATTTAATTGGTAGTGGAGTGACTGATAAAATTTAGGCAGTCAAGCAGAGGTAGCTACAGTCTGAATGGTAATGTAGAACATAAGCAAGGCCCTGAACTCCTATAGTACCGTTCACCATAAGTCTGATGGTGGTCTTAGATTGTTTTATTTATTTCTATAAATTTTGACTGGATGTTAAGAAGATTTTGTTTGGCGCTATATATATCGTTTTGTGTGCTGGCAATGATGGATTTTGTGAAGTGAATCTTTTGATTTCTATTTTGGTTGATTTGTTGTGTATTTTTGTTATGATAGCTTCTGATTAGTTAACCTTGATGAGGATATGGTTTTGATGAGTATGCGATAACTGATATTTTGCAGTTGGAAGCTGTCTAATTCCCTAGGGTGCAGTAAAATCTGAACAGATATATTCATTTTGTTCTCATTACTGCACTTGTTTGGGAGAAAGTTTCTCATTTTAAAAAATTCCCAATCATTCTTGGGTTTTACCTGGGGCAATGGTTTTCATTTCTTTCCCCAAGAATTACTTAGTCATACTGTATTGATTTTCAAGAAATCGTATGGAATATTGGTATAGATTTCATGTAAAAATAGTAGACTCAGTTGGCATATTCCACTTTCTTCATCTATTACTTTATTACTGATTGCTTGGTTTTGATATTTACATATAAAAACTACACTAATTATATTGAAGTACGAGGGTGCATGCAAAATATAAATATAAATATTGTATGACTTAAGGCCTCTCGATAGCTTAAAATTCAATGCATAATGTAGGTTACGTGTTTTCTTATTGTTTAATTTAAAATATAAAAGTTTACATGTCTTGTCTATAAAAATAAACTTGACTCTTTAGCCTGACTTCTTCCTCCTTTTCTTTCTTTCTAATTAGAGAGTGGATGTTAGCAATCAGTGGAATGGCATTTATTACGGAGGGCAAGTCTACAATGGGTACGGCTTTGCAGTGCCACCTCAAGATCCAAGCATGTATGCTGCAGCTTATGGAGCTTATCCTATCTATGGCAACCAGCAACAAGTGAGCTAAATGAGAAGAAATAGTAATCCATCCCCACTGGAATCGCATTTAATTGGTAGTGGAGTGACTGATAAAATTTAGGCAGTCAAGCAGAGGTAGCTACAGTCTGAATGGTAATGTAGAACATAAGCAAGGCCCTGAACTCCTATAGTACCGTTCACCATAAGTCTGATGGTGGTCTTAGATTGTTTTATTTATTTCTATAAATTTTGACTGGATGTTAAGAAGATTTTGTTTGGCGCTATATATATCGTTTTGTGTGCTGGCAATGATGGATTTTGTGAAGTGAATCTTTTGATTTCTATTTTGGTTGATTTGTTGTGTATTTTTGTGATGATAGCTTCTGATTAGTTAACCTTGATGAGGATATGGTTTTGATGAGTATGCGATAACTGATATTTTGCAGTTGGAAGCTGTCTAATTCCCTAGGGTGCAGTAAAATCTGAACAGATATATTCATTTTGTTCTCATTACTGCACTTGTTTGGGAGAAAGTTTCTCATTTTAAAAAATTCCCAATCATTCTTGGGTTTTACCTGGGGCAATGGTTTTCATTTCTTTCCCCAAGAATTACTTAGTCATACTGTATTGATTTTCAAGAAATCGTATGGAATATTGGTATAGATTTCATGTAAAAATAGTAGACTCAGTTGGCATGTTCCACTTTCTTCATCTATTACTTTATTACTGATTGCTTGGTTTTGATATTTACATATAAAAACTACACTAATTATATTGAAGTACGAGGGTGCATGCAAAATATAAATATAAATATTGTATGACTTAAGGCCTCTCGATAGCTTAAAATTCAATGCATAATGTAGGTTACGTGTTTTCTTATTGTTTAATTTAAAATATAAAAGATGCTCATAATAATTTATAGAATTAGGAGCAAAATTTCAAAGTAAAAACACTTAAATAAAAATTATTTAATAGATATACTAACAAGTATCTAATAGAATATTCAAAAATATAGTCACAAATTTACATCTCGCTCATAATTTCACATTCACATAATGATGTCACCAAAATAAGCCATGTAGGCTTAACAAAATATTCAAAAGTAATTACTTAATCTCTTCAAGTTTTAGGTCTCCATAAATTGTATTGAAATATTGTAAAGTTATATTGAAATAACGTAAGTAAGTAATAATGAAATATTGTAAAGTTATATTGAAATAACGTAAGTAAGTAATAATGAAATATTGTAAAGTTATATTGAAATAACGTAAGTAAGTAATAATGAAATATTGTAAAGTTATATTGAAATAACGTAAGTAAGTAATAATGAAATATTGTAAAGTTATATTGAAATAACGTAAGTAAGTAATAATGAAATATTGTAAAGTTATATTGAAATAATATAACTTCCGACTGAACAAATCACTTGAAAGGATGCTAAAGCTACAACCTCAAGTCCAAACCAGTTAAATAAAACCTAACATTCGAGGGTTGGAATGGAAACAACCTTATGAGAGTCATTTGTTGAAGAAGTTCGAGTTTTACGAGCACGACATAGTAGTTTTAAGTGTTCTGACTATTCATTTCTAGTTTCATATTTCTTGGTTGGCTTAGAAATTATTGGCAGGAGCAAAACATTGAGCCCAAGACATTGTTCCATAGAATCTGTAGCCCTTGCTTTGAGGGTTTTGACATTGCCTACTTTTTCATTCTAATAATGCGAAACCTAACTCCATTCTCAAGTTAAGCTACATGTTGTTATTTCATTATTTGATTTTTAATATCTTAAATTACTTAATTAAATTGCAGTATTAATCTATGTAATTAGACTTTATATTATCAGAAGATCAAATTTTATACAGTGGAATTTGGCTTTATTTAAATTTCAATGATTACGTGTTTATTCCTAGGTGGTTTTGGATCTAATGGTTCATCTGGACAAGGTTTTCAATCAGATGGGGATTCAACCAACACAACAGTAACAGCTGATCTTTTTTTGCCTCCAGAATTTGGGGAAGGTTTGTTGTTACGCCCATTTTCACCTGTAAATGACCCAACATCCTTATGTGCAGGTTTTTGTTGGAGGACTTGACCCGAGTGTCAGCGAAGATGATCTGAAGCAATCCTTTTCACAGTATGGTGAAATCGCATCAGTGAAGATCCCAGTTGGAAAACAGTGTGGTTTTGTACAATTTGTTCAGAGGTATGTACGACCCATTATATGTTTGATTATAGTTCAGTATTCCTCACAACTTCGTTTTTGTTTAAACATCCCTCGTAATTGATATTAAGCCCCCACCCGCCAACCCTAACCCCAAACCCCAAAGAAAAAAGAAAAAAGAAAAAAGAACAACATCTCTGTTATTTCTTGTAGCAAATGAACATGCTGCTCTGATTCTTTTTCTTTTACATTTTATATTGTATGTCTTACCCATTTGTGGCAGGAACAATGCTGAAGAGGCACTACAGGGATTGAATGGCACCATCATAGGAAAGCAGACTGTTCGCCTCTCTTGGGGTCGCAACCCTGCAAACAAACAGGTGCTCTTTTCAGTAATAAATAGCACTTATCAAGGTTTAGAACAGTAAAATCTGAACAGATATATTCATTTTGTTCTCATTACTGCACTTGTTTGGGAGAAAGTTTCTCATTTTAAAAAATTCCCAATCATTCTTGGGTTTTACCTGGGGCAATGGTTTTCATTTCTTTCCCCAAGAATTACTTAGTCATACTGTATTGATTTTCAAGAAATCGTATGGAATATTGGTATAGATTTCATGTAAAAATAGTAGACTCAGTTGGCATATTCCACTTTCTTCATCTATTACTTTATTACTGATTGCTTGGTTTTGATATTTACATATAAAAACTACGAATTATATTGAAGTACGAGGGTGCATGCAAAATATAAATATAAATATTGTATGACTTAAGGCCTCTCGATAGCTTAAAATTCAATGCATAATGTAGGTTACGTGTTTTCTTATTGTTTAATTTAAAATATAAAAGATGCTCATAATAATTTATAGAATTAGGAGCAAAATTTCAAAGTAAAAACACTTAAATAAAAATTATTTAATAGATATACTAACAAGTATCTAATAGAATATTCAAAAATATAGTCACAAATTTACATCTCGCTCATAATTTCACATTCACATAATGATGTCACCAAAATAAGCCATGTAGGCTTAACAAAATATTCAAAAGTAATTACTTAATCTCTTCAAGTTTTCAGGTCTCCATAAATTGTATTGAAATATTGTAAAGTTATATTGAAATAACGTAAGTAAGTTATAATGAAATATTGTAAGTTATATCTACTCACTAATAACGAGTCATGACGTTTCAGAGTTAGTTCAAAAGCTAACAAAACGTTTAAGGTCTGTTAGGTTGCATATTGCAAAATAATGAGTTACGTAATGTGTTTTTTTCAACAATTTTCTTATAATTGTTTTTCCCCGTTCTCATCAAAATCTGGGTGAGGAGAGGGTTTCTGACAGAGTTCTACTGAGGTGGACAAATTCCTCCTTTTTCTTTATTCACTTTGTAACAAAAGACAAAAGTTGCAAATTTTTCTCTGGCAACTTTTGGGATACTCCCAAATTCCTTGGATTTTTAACATACCCATGGAAACAGACATCCCCTAACTCTGTAAGTTATTCCTTTGATGGGAAAATATAATTGTCTGTAGGTATGCTCGAGCAAAATATTTTGATTAATATGGAGTTATAGCTTACATATTCTTTCTGTTTTGCGTTTGAAATGGTAATGAATTACAATTTAGTCTCCTAGATCTTATTCCATAAAATATAGAAGTTCAAATTCCTCTCCTTTTCTGTAATTCACTTTGGAACAAGCAACAAATTGCTTTGGAGAATTTTCTCATAACTTTTGAGATCTCAAATGCCGTGGATTTCCAGCAAACACATGGGAAGCACAAGTTATTGCGTTGATTAAAAAAAAAAAAGAAAACTGAGAAAAAGTTCTCAGATAGGTATGCTTGAGCCTAAGTTTTTTGATTATTATGGAGGTGGCTCGCATTTCTGTCTGCTTGGCTTTGAAATGTGAATGAGTTATAATTTACTCTCGTATATCTTATTCCATCATAAAATATAAAAGTTTACATGTCTTGTCTATAAAAATAAACTTGACTCTTTAGCCTGACTTCTTCCTCCTTTTCTTTCTTTCTAATTAGAGAGTGGATGTTAGCAATCAGTGGAATGGCATTTATTACGGAGGGCAAGTCTACAATGGGTACGGCTTTGCAGTGCCACCTCAAGATCCAAGCATGTATGCTGCAGCTTATGGAGCTTATCCTATCTATGGCAACCAGCAACAAGTGAGCTAAATGAGAAGAAATAGTAATCCATCCCCACTGGAATCGGCATTTAATTGGTAGTGGAGTGACTGATAAAATTTAGGCAGTCAAGCAGAGGTAGCTACAGTCTGAATGGTAATGTAGAACATAAGCAAGGCCCTGAACTCCTATAGTACCGTTCACCATAAGTCTGATGGTGGTCTTAGATTGTTTTATTTATTTCTATAAATTTTGACTGGATGTTAAGAAGATTTTGTTTGGCGTTATATATATCGTTTTTGTGTGCTGGCAATGATGGATTTTGTGAAGTGAATCTTTTGATTTCTATTTTGGTTGATTTGTTGTGTATTTTTGTTATGATAGCTTCTGATTAGTTAACCTTGATGAGGATATGGTTTTGATGAGTATGCGATAACTGATATTTTTGCAGTTGGAAGCTGTCTAATTCCCTAGGGTGCAGTAAAATCTGATTACATTGCACCTTTGTAGCATTGGAGTTGTTGCTTTTTGGCTATGCGCTCGAGCACTGAAGAACTTGAGGAGCATTGGTGGAAATACTTAACCAGATTTTTCATGCTTGAATGCTGTTTACAGTCTTTTTATTCATTAGTAGGATTTGTGTGCCCAATCTTTCAAACACATATGTAAAGTTTCTGTATAGGTTTAGTAAAAGTAAATATCAACAAAGCATTGTACCTATAAAACGCATAGGTGGTGCTTTGCTAGGTTCAATACAACTACTTAAACCTTTTATTTTTCAATCTTTTGTGTGGTTTGTACTTCTTGATCTGCATGTTTTTCAAGTACTATACGCAAACTACCTAAACGATTAGACAAACATCTAAAACGTGTATGCTGGTTTGTAAACATGTAGGTCAAGTGAAAGGAGTGATTTATTCATTTGCGGAATCGAACACTTTAGAGCATGTTTGGCAACTAGTAAAAGTGGCTTATAAGCCACTCTTATGGCTTATACATATTTGACAAAGAACTTATTTTGGCTTATAAGCCAAAATAAATAAAATGGGGGTAACTCAGCTTATGTTTGGTGGTTTATAAGTCACATAGTTTGACCAAGTAAAAGACCACTTTACCCCTTTAACATTTAAGAAAATTTTAAAGCCCTCTGTCTCTATCTTGAACTCTTTTTTTTTGTCATTTTGACTATAAGGATGGATTATAATTCACCAATTTGCGGACACTCTACCATTAGAAAAGGATTATAATCCACTATATTTACCAAACACTTTGGATTATATCCACTTGATTTACAAGCCATTTGTGGATTGCAAGCCAAATGGATTATAATCCAACATGGCCAAACATGGGCATAATTAAGCTAGTCATGCCAGCAGAGTACCAATTTGCAATTTTCAACATGGTAATATGCTGCTGATATGTTTTAGGAGGGGTCTTCGCATATATACCCCTCAAATCTTTTGTATTTGCAAACTTATACCTCAATATTTGCAAAAATACTCCCCGATTCATCAATATTGGAAAAACTATCCTTTTTTCCCTTAGTGTTCAAACAGTTGAGGGTTGTTTTTACGGTTATATCATCTTTTTAACTCTCCAACAATGATCATTCATTATTTAACACCATTACAAAGAGAGAAGAGTAGAGAACCATGGGATTGAAAGATTTCAAATCCATAACAAACAAAGAAACTTCAATGGCCTTCAAGAAACATGCTTTGATCTTCATTTTATATTCAATTTAAGAGTCTCTCAATTTTCTTTCTTGAACTTATTTCATTTCCCTTCGCAACCCCAATTCAGGCTTTGAGCTGATGCCTATTGGAAATACTGAAATTTTTCTTGGAAGCTTTGCAGATCACATATTTCCAGCGCCATTTTGAGATGTTGAAGATCGGCTTCCAGTGACCATCAAGCCAGAAAAGTGCGGCTGCCATAACTGCTGTGTCGGAGTTTAGCGAGCTGATCATTGTCGAGCTTGAATGGTTCTCTATGGCCTTCAGTTTCTATTCTCATTGCTATTCACCGATCTTGATTCATCTATCAATCTTTTTTGGAGTTTAGACTCTTTCGGCAATTCATTGTTAGAACGTTGTTCGTACAAGATCTCTTATTTGAGTAATAACAAACTCTCATTTGTTACTGATGTTTGTTTGTGAAGATATATTTCAGGTATAAACAGGTATACAAAAGAGAAGAGGCGAAACGATGCAAAAATTAACATTCATGTTGATTTCAGCGGTCACACCATCGATGGTCATGAGTCAATCGATGGATTTAGTGAACAATCGGGAAAAAATAGAAACATGAATCAGAACCATCGATGCTGCATAGGGGATCATCGATGGTCATGTTTAACCATTGATGATGGCGACGTATTTTGGCCGATTTGAAGTTTTAATCTCAACCATTCGTTGATCCCTTTCATCTCTAACTTCTACTATGATTCCTATATCTCTTTCCTATATTATCAAAGGCTATATAAGATAGGAAGAGTGATTATCACATTTTAATTACAAATTTATATCCTCATTATCTATTTTATATGAATAAAGATATTACTAATAACTGTTTTTATCTTAATTTGCAGGCTAATGGAGTATTATTGAATAAGAGCCCAAATGAAGCTTATTTCAAGCCCAAAAGATCTCTAATGAAGCCCAGAATGCCTAAATCCAAACCACGACTAAGTTTAGAAGCAAAATCTTAACACACATCACTTTCTTGGTCAGAATTATTAATAACTTAGCTTACAATTGAGAATCAAATCAAATATGGAAAAAATAAAGTCAAATTCGTGCTCAGGATAGTCAACCGCAAAGAAAAAGCGATATCTCTCAATCCGGGAAGCAGAATTTAACATATTATATATGAAAATCGCCTATCTCGACGAGACGGAGCCATCCAAAT
Source organism: Asparagus setaceus (assembly GCA_012295165.1). Taxonomy (NCBI): domain Eukaryota; kingdom Viridiplantae; phylum Streptophyta; class Magnoliopsida; order Asparagales; family Asparagaceae; genus Asparagus; species Asparagus setaceus. The sequence continues at coordinate 49,733,462 of CM022706.1, read as the reverse complement.
TACCAGATTCTAAATATTTCATCAATAGCAGCAGGTTATGATAGAAATCCGAATTTAAGTGATATATATTCAATTATTTGAAGGCCAAGTTAAATTCTAAGAAGCTCAAGAGCATTTAAGAGAAGCCCAAGAGTCTTGAAGGAATTAAATATAAAAGAAATAAAGCCTACAAAGCCCATCTCTCAAGGATTAAATCAATGGTCTAGATTATTTGGAGAGAACCTATGGCTATGAGGGTTGTTTAGGGGCTAACCTAAATCCTATGGTTGTGAGTGTTACTTGGGGGCCAAGACAAATCCAAAGGTTGTGAGAGATTCTTGTTATCTATAAATAGAGGGGGTAGAATGAGGGCTTGAGATTGTGAAATATTTTGTAAAAACTCTATTTGGAGAGGAGGGTTACTCTTAATTGAGAAGACCTTCCAAAAATTATAACTTTTGTTACACAATAAATAAAATTTTTCACCCTTCAATTTCTTCTTCTAATCCAAGGACCAAAAGGAGGATTAGATTAAGATCAGGAGTTGTTGGTTTTCTTTTTATTTCTTTTTCATTTCTTTTTTATTTTTGTTCATTTATATGCTTTGTAGTTTAGATTTACTTTCATGCAATGTCTTTAATTCTTGTATTTACTTTCTAGTATAGATTTTTTCTTTAATTCACCTAGAGGCTAGAACCCTCTAGGAAATTACCTTTTCTAAGTGTGGAGCTAATATTTGTGGGATCCCTAGAGATTGTTTGAAACTAGCTAACAAATCCAATTTATTTTTATAAGATTGAGATAAGCTAAGTGGATCTACTATAGATTCCTCATATCTTTAATTAATCCTCCATACTTTACCTTCTTTATTTTCCTCTTATCCTTGCTTTTCATTTGTTTGTTATTTTCTTTTATTCTTGATTCTTGATTTAATTGGTTTTTACTTCTCTCTCAATCTCATATTCCCTCCATGTGCATATAATCTCAAACCTAGTTTTGTTGTTATGTGCATATAACCACAACCACATTCTCAACATCATTTTCTCCTCTTTTGCACATAATCCACATCCAGTCTCTAATCTTTTCATGACCACTTTCACCATGTACATAAACTCCTAATTGTCGCGCATAATTTGAGAACCAAAACTTGAACAAACTCTTCCTACTTCCCGTTCCTCGTGGGATCGATAATCTTTTATACTATAACTTGATCAAGGTTGTATACTTGCAACTCTAGGAGGTAATCATTTATTTCCCATCAAAGAGATCATACTTTAGCGAGGTTCTTCCATTGAGAAAAAGAGAGATATTTTATTCAAGGGTTCGTGTGAAGAGTTGATTTGTGATTCAATTCCCAGAGCCTCGTCAAACTCTTTATGTTGTCATGTCTAGGGATAAGTGGACACCACAGAACATAAAGCTTTATTCTTTGAATGCTAAATCTATGAATACTCTATATTGTTCTTTAACTGCTGAAAAATTTAATTGTGTTTTAAATTGTTCTATTGCACAGGAAATTTAAAAAACTCTAGAGGTTACACATGAAGGAACTTTGCAGGTAAAAGAGGAAAAACTTACGATGCTAGTCAGCAAATATGAGAATTTTAAGATGACGGCCTCGGAAAGCATGCAAGATATGTTGACACGATTCACCGATACTGTGAATAATCCAAAGCTTTGGGAAAGAAGTATGATTACAAGGAGCTTTGCAGAAAAATACTTCATTCTTTGTCTAGAGATTGGGAACCAAATGTAATGGCATTTGAGGAATTGCAAAATTTTTCTAACTTAACTCTTGAAGATCTTGCAGATAATCTTCTCACATGTGAAGTTTTGATTAAAAGAGAGAGAAGATGCTTCTAAAGATGATTCCAATAAAAAGTCATTAGTGCTGAAGGCTAGAAAGGAGAAATCCCGATCCAAGAAGAAGAAATAGTCGAGCTCAAGTTCTGAGAGTGAAAAGACAACAACGATCAAATTGTTAAAGGCTTTGAATTCTTCCTCAAATCAAAAGATAGACAAAAATTCTTGCAAAACAAATGAGATAACTACACAAGCCAGCTTAAATAAATATAATTATAGTGATTCTAAACTGAACTAATTTATTTTCGATGCGAAAAACCCGATCACTTAAGAATGAATTGCCTCGCTAAACAACAATGACTATAAAAGGAAGGACAATAATGTCAAAGCAATTACATGGGATAAATCGAGAGTAGCTCAGCGATGATGATAAAAGAGCACACTAGTGTCTCATGGTAAAAGATGGATATTCAGATGATTCCGAGCACGGAGTCTCGATAATAAGGTATACCCTACATATAATGAGTTATACTCTAAATATAATTAAATGTTGAGTCAAATTTGAAAACTTGTAGAGAAATATGAAGTTGTTAAGAAGGTGAAATCAAATTTAAGAAAAATAATAAATTATTGAGCGATAAAATTAAAAATCTTTCTTTAGAGTTGAATACATTTAACAATGCAAGTGAAAATATCTATTTTGAATGAATACATTGTTCCATGTATAGAGATAAGACGCCTGATTTCTCCATACAACTAACTAATAAATCGAGTGAAATTGAAAAATTAGTTGCTAGGGTAAATGAACTTTCATGTGTGTTGTCTTGAGAATAAAGAAAGTTTGAAACTAGATGTACTACTATTATTTTTAAAATGAACAACTTAAGTCCAAAATTATTGATTTGGAAAAGCTAGTGAAAAATTTTTCTTTGGGTTCTATAGGTTTAAACACGTCCCGTTCCAATCAACGATTAGCAAAAGCTAAACTGACTTAGTTATTCATATTCAAAAACCTAAAAGTTTCAACCTTCTTTGTAAAAGAAATAATTTAACTCTTTTGTACCTATTTCTAATGTATCTTCCACTATTTGTACTTTATGCTAATGAGTCATGTTTTAATGAATAGTCGTGATGCATTATAGAGTTAAAATTGTTAAGTAGATTTGGGTACTTAAAAATATAATTGCTAACTAACATAGACATATGTGGATACATAGGTCACACCTTTCTGCTTTTCTGTAGGTATGTGTAGGAAGGCTAAGAAGCAGGACAACATTTATTTTGGTTGCTCAAGGCACTTTTAAAAGACAAGAATCTGTTCCTTAGCTAAATCAAGAAGAAGAACGAGATGAGAAGTTGCCGGTACATGAAAAGGTGGTACTATGATGCAAGCCAGGACTTATTGTAATGGCATAACTTGTATAAACGATTGTTTCAGCAAATCTTCTTTTAAGGGTAAGCCGGGTATATTCTATAACACCCGACTTGTTGTATATAAATTTTTTCTTGGCTTTTTCTATTTTTAATTTAAACAAAACAAAATTTCTCTTTCTTTCTTTTTGTTTCCTTTTTAGGGTTACTTTTAGATTTTTTCACTTTTCAATTTAAAAAACAAAACAAAAAATTTTTCTTTCTTCATTTTTTGTTTTCTTTTGAATTTTTGAACATGCCTATGTATATACTTTTACAAAATGATTCAGATGACATTATCTTTTGGTATATAGGCTTGATTATATCATACATGTTCACATATTATTTTCACATATATATATACATATTATATGTACACACGATTGATAAAAATATAATTGCTTAACACATTATTTCACAGACTTTTATTATATATTTTTTTTTCACACACCTAGTTTTATACTTATCATGTTTAATGTTGTGAAATAGTGGTAAATAGTTTTCTATGTTGTTCATAAAGTATTCTTAGATCTATCACAAAGTTTGAGCTCATTTTGTACTTGAATTCAACACCAAATTTCTTTACACGCATTAAAGTACATATGTGCTATAAATATTTCAATCAAAAGAGTGTTTTTCTTCTAAAAGATGATCAAAGATCCATATTCTAAGATCCATGGCAAAATTGAGTGTATTTATAAAAGATAGTCAAAGACCCACACTGTGGATATATTTGTGCATATCTCAAAGGGTATCCATCCTATGCTAAATATTTCCTATATTTAGAGACGGTGTATATTGCCCGCCAAACACTTCCTTTTAAAAATCCTATGTGGTTGAGGTGATAGGGCGAGATTTTAGTCCTCAGTTCTAAGGTTGAGATAATTCAAGTTGTGTTACAAAGGTCCAAACTATATATATATGATATATCCGATTTTGTTTTGTGAATAATATAATTCTTTTATTATTTGTTTCACAAGCTTTCCTATGATATTTATCATTTTGTGTGTAATTTTTAACATAATATTTGTTATATATGTTTCGTGTATTTTGAAGTTACATTGAATCTATTGTGCTATTTTTTCAAAGAAATCTCATTGTGAACCGTGTATTGTTCCTTACACCTTTGGATGATTTTTATCATAGAGTAATACCCATTGGTGTGTTTTCATCTTTTATTAATAACAAAGAGGGAGAAAAGTGGAAATTTAAAATTGCATGAGTGAGTTTATTCATCATAAAGAGTTATTTCCAAATGGTTTCTTGTTTAAATTTTATTGAACACTCGATGCATTATTTTAGTTATTACAATACGTGTACATGTTTACACTTTCATGAATGGATGGATGTAGGGGGAGCTTTGCATATCTATTTTTCTTTGAATGAATTGTGTTCATATGCTTTATTTCTTGAATATATATCTCACAATGCATATATTTCTATATTTTAATTTCGAAGTTTTGTTATTATCAAAAGGGGAGATTGTTAGAGCGTTGTTCGTACAATATCTCTTGTTTGAGTAATAACAAACTCTCATTTTTTATTGATGTTTATTTGAGACTATATATTTAACGTATAAATAGGTATACAAAAAGAGACGAGGAGAAACGATGCAAAAATTAACGTTCATGTTGATTTCAACAGTCACACCATCGATGGTCACGAGGATACCATCGAGGGTCATGAGTCAATTGATGGATTACATTGAACAATTGGAGAAACTCAGAAACATGAATTAGAACCATTGATGGACTACAAGAGACCATTGATGGTCAGCTATATCATCGATGGCTTACCGTGCACATTCGATGAATTCCAAAACTAGATTTCAACTCATTAATGGATTACAGGGTACCATCAATAGTGTATAGGGAACCATCAATGGTCATGTTTAACCATCGATGGTGGTGACGTGGCAGATTTGAAGTTTTAATCTTAACCATTCATCAATGCCTTTCATCTCCAACTTCTATTATAATTCCTATATCTCTTTTCTTTATTATTAAATGTTATATAAGATAGGAAGAGATTATATTTTGGAGAGGTTCTTGCATTGAAAAAGAGAGAGATTTTATTTTAGGGTTTGTGTGAACAGTTAATTTGTGATTCAATTCCCAGAGCCTCCTTAAACTCTTTTTCGTTGCGTTCAGCATCTTCGGATTATTTCAGCGAGAAAATTTGCCATTGGATTCAACATCATCACCGCTTCTTCATCAAGCTTTACTTCAATTCTTTTGAAGACGGTTTGCTTTAAATAGGGCTATAAGATATTTTTGATTTGTGCTTTAACTATTTTTTGGTTGGTTGGTTGGTTTTGTCTTATTTTTATGGCATACTCAAGCTTGTGATAATTACGGGTTGGGACTAGCTAAGGCTAGGTATTACTCATCTTTGAGGAGTTAGGTTAGACGGCTAGTTTCGGGTAGATTCCAAGGTATGGTCTTTGTAAGCCTATTGAATCAGAGTGTGATTCAAATGAACTCTGGTCATAGTGAAGAAGCCCCTACGTGAGAAGGAAAAGTGAACATAGGATTTCTATTCGAACCACTATAAAATCTTGTGTCTTCTCTGGTTTATTTTTGACTTGATTTTTTGCTTTTATTTTGATATTATTTCACTGCAATTTCTATTTTTTTGTGAAAAATAGTTGAAAAATAGTTACACACCTAGTCACCCTTGCATCTCAGTTCTAACATTCATCTCATATAAAAAAGTTGGCGGAGCTTTAAACAGCTCGGAATCGCATAAAAGACTAGTCGTTTAGAAGATCATACAAAATCATCAGGTTCAAATGGGTCGCTATATGTATCCATTTGATCTCTATCGGATTCGCAGAATTCTATCATTTTGGGCATTAAAATCACACTCAAACATTATCTTTCTATTTTTAGCAGGTTTTGACTATCCAGTTTGGATGAGTAAATGGAATATGCTTTAGCTGAAAATTGAAATGGAGGGCCATGTTTCCTATTAGAAGGATATTTTCTAATTTTTGATACTTTTAATTTTTGTATAAAAAAAATATTTTTACCTTTCGCTTTTGTTTGCGAGTCTGTGAAAGACTCTTTTCTAGATGTAGGCAGTAAGCTTTTGGACGATTAAAAGCTCTGCTGCTATTTTATGCGGTGTTCTCTTTTAGTTCATATTTTCTATAATCTGATATCTGTGCAGCCTAGCCGTAAGGCATCAAAATTACTTCGCCTCTCTTGCACTAGTGCTTTTAAACGCTGAAAATGCCATTTCCTCGTGATTGTTGCAAAAAGTTCAACTGTATTTGAAAAATCCATTAGTTGACGTTTCTTTTCCTCCCTCTCGTTATGGGGGATGTGTATGCTCGTGATTATGTTCTCATCTTGAAGGTTTTGGGATTTCAAATCATTGACATGAGTTATAGCTAGTGACACTTGTGTAGAAAATGTTATGTGCATAATAATGTTTTGGATTAATTAGATCATTGGTCACCGTATTTATCTTCTAATTGGACCTTCATACCTATTTTTTAGTTACATGATTGACCGATTAAGTAATTAGATACTAATTGGATTACTAGTCACTTCTAACACTTTTGTCAAGTTAAGTTGGATCCGAATCCTCTCCTCTATAAAAAGTAGCGAAAGGATCACTACATAATTACATTAATTGTTGATTCTCTATTGAGTGGTTATGATTTTTCTTTGAATGCAAATTAGGAATAAGTTCAATTCATGGGAGTATGGTGCATGTTAGATTTAGAATGAAATCACAACCACCCACTAGCTAATCAATGATGATCAAAAGTAGTGGTATATTTTCAAGGACCTTCATACCTATTTTTTAGTTACATGATTGACCGGTTAACTAATTAGATACTAATTGGATTACTAGTCACTTCTAACACTTTTTGTCAAGTTAAGTTGGATTCGAATCCTCTCCTCTATAAAAAGTAGCGAAAGGATCACTACATAATTACATTAATTGTTCATTCTCTATTGAGTGGTTATGATTTTTCTTTGAATGCAAATTAGGAATAAGTTCAATTCATGGGAGTATGGTGCATGTTAGATTTAGAATGAAATCACAACCACCCACTAGCTAATCAATGATGATCAAAAGTAGTGGTATATTTTCAATTAAGTTGTATATTTTCTATTATATTTAAGCAATGCAATGTATTCAATATGTCACAATTTAATATTTTCAAGAATCAAATGCAATATAATTATCCAATAGAAGTTGCCCAGTAGATAAAAAATTTTAATTTCCACAAGTGATTAAGATATTACACATAGAAAAAAATTTGTTATGCCAAATGATCAAGACTGTTTTATACCATATTACCGTAATCCGCTCGAAAGAATGCATTAGAATTGATTAACAATCCACTTAATACTTAATTACATGATCAACTATCCAAGTAATTAAAACATAGTTTTGAACGTCCAATTAAGTGATAACTATAGTGACTAACAATTCAATTAATCCTAACATTTCATAGATGTACGTATGATAATATAATATTTTGATATTTAAACAAGAAACATCTGATATCAGATCTTAGTGGTATCACCTCATATTCAGTTTTAGAAATTAAGAAAAAGCAAAATATAATATTTCATAGAAAGCCATTCACATATAGCCATAGTAAATCCTGAAACGACCCTGACGATACAAATTATTAAAACAATTGAAAATCATATACCAGTTTTAAGATAACATGAGAATCATCATTGTCAGGCTTTAGTGTTGAATATAAATCTAATCGAACATATCATATAATGAGTGAGATACTCTGAATGATACAGAAGAAAGACATCCTAAAGGAGAAATGTTGACAATGAAGTAAACAGAGAGAGCATTGAGAACGGCACAACCTCGCAATCCCAAACTTCATGATAACAATGGCCAGCCTTGCAGAGTAACAACCATAACACATGGCGTCGTCAAACACTTCGATGACGAAATGTGCTACGGCTGTTACAATTGCAAGGCTAGAGTCATCACAACCAACGAGCCAGGAGTGAGAGGTCCTACCACAATCAATACCGTCTCTCTTGTTGCTTTACATTTCGCAGCCAGCGCTTGCAGACGTGATCCCTGTTTTTGGTGCTTTCAATCCACACTCACCCGGAGGCCGGCAACACCCAATCTACAAATGTAGAGCATAACCATGTTACTTTCTATTCATGACTAATGATAGTAAGAATAATGACAAACTAACTACTTTGTTTAGGACAAATTTTATGAAACTATCTTGAACTTTGAGGATTTTGTACAAAACTACCATAAACTTTTTTTATTAGAGAAAACTATCATGAGCTTTTAAAGCTATAGAATCTCGAAGAATTGTCGGCCACATTGGCTGTCATACTAACAAAAACAATTAATGTTTCTATTGTCTAGCAATGGAGCACTGTTAAGAGGGGCATCAGATCATGAACTACTGGAAATTATTGCTGTTGAAAAATGTAAAATAGATTCAAAGAATAAGTTTAGAGTACAACAGGAGCTGAAGATTCCTTACATATACAGATAGAACTTGAAGGGCGACGACGAGGATCAGCACTGGAAGTTCTCCTTGGCAATTCATATCATGATTTCTTTATTAAGAAAAGACACCACATATGAAGAAATTGGGTACACAACCGACTGCATTAGCGGCATCAAGCCATTGCTGGTTGATGCTTAAAGCTAACACTGCACACCATGAAAAAGATGATTACACAAATACGTGAGAGAAAGAAGGGGCAGTAGATCTCTCATCTTTCCCTTTTTTCCCCTGAGTTTCTTGTTCTTTTTATATAATTTTTTAAGGAGAGAACTAAAGGACACACTAAAAAGTCGGCAAAAATAAAGCAACGATAGTTTTCCCTTTTTTTAAACAGAATTTTAGATGCTTTTTTTTAGTCAGGCTTCTGAGCTATTCTAACACATATGTCCGACTTGTATGGCCTACCTCTCAATACATTATAGACAACTTCATGTCTCATTGGCCTACGTCAAGCACATAGATAGATTTAATTTTCTTATGACAAATCCCCAGGATAAACTAATATCAATCACACAAAAGCACGAGAAAATATCGACAACACAAGAACATAAAGATATACGTGGTTCGGCTTGTAGCCTATATCCATGAGCGAAGAAGGAGAATATCTTTATTAAATTGGGAGGAATATAACATGGAGATCTCTCAATCATTCAATCTCTAACACACTCCAAAAATCTAATATAACTCTCTCAAATAAAGGAACAAAGGAGAGAAAATATCAAATAGGCTTCAAAAGAGAACTCTCTGTTCTTGATTGGTGCTTGTAGGGTCAAAATTGTCTATCTAAATTAGTTGCGTATAAGTGCATCCAATTAAGATAGATAGCTTTGTCTCGTATATCAATCCCGTCAAATTCACCCTATAGGAGAGGGTTTTATTTTCATGTGAGTTCATGATTTCCAACAGACTCAAGAGTTTATTGTTAATTACCCTTACTAATGAAAGGAACCTTCGATTAAGAGTCAATAAAAGTCATCAAAAATAAAAGAAAACTCGCAAAGCAAGAAAATACAATAATCTTATTATTATTTCTTTAAATGATCATATACATGGCTTAACCAGGGGCATACCCCCAATGTACAAATTTTCATATAAAGTCCTAGACTAGAGATGTGGCGATTGAAATTTGAGTCTCGGTTTGACTTGGAGAAACGAACTTGGATTTTTGAACCCAGTTTAGAGACGTGGAGGTCAAATTCAGAGTTTTGGCCCAGTTTAACAACGTAGAGGTCAAATTAGATATTTATTTCAGTTTTACGACATAGTGGTCAAATTTGGAATATGGCCTAGTTTAATGACGTAGTGGTCGAATTTGATATTTTGCTCTAGTTTAACGATGCAGAGGTTAAATTTAGAATTTTATCCAGTTTAACGACTTAGAGGTCAAATTTGATTTTGAGATCCAGTTTAACGACGTAAAGGTTAAATTTGGTATTTTACCCAGTTTAACAACGTAGAGGTCAAATTTGGTGTTTTTCCCAGTTTAATGATGAAGAGGTCGAATTTGGAACTTATTCCAGTTTAATGACATAGAGATCAAATTTAGAATTTATTCTAATTTAATGACATAGAGGTCAAATTTGGAATTTCCTTCAGTTTAACGACGTAGAGGTCGAACTTGATATTTATTCTAGTTTAACGACGTAGTGGTCGGATTTTGATATTTGTTCTAGTTTAACGACGTAGTGGTCACATTTAGAAGTTCCTCCAGTTTAACGACGTAGAGATCAAATTTAGAAATTTGCCCAGTTTAATGACATAGAGGTCGAATTTGGAAGTTCCTCCGGTTTAACGACTTAGAGGTCAAATTTGGTGTTTTTCCCGGTTTAATGACATAGATGTCTAATTTGGATATTTTGCTCTAGTTTAACGACGAGAGGTCGATTTGATTTTGTAGTTTGAATTGTGTATTTTAGCTAGTTTAAATGACTTAGGGTTGAAACAATTGAACCTTTTGATCTTAAACTTATCAAGCATGTTCTTACACCGTGTTATTTCTAGTGTGTTTCTTTTACACAAAATATTCTTTCATCCCGTTTGGGGACGTAGAGGTCCGTTCTTGTGTTTTCTTTCTATGTCGAATTTTTTATCTAGTTTAGGGACATAGAGGTCCAAGTCGAGTTTGGTGACTTTCGTATTTTTCTTGAACTTATCTTTGTATTTTCAACATTTCGAGGGACCCAATAGTGATTTCTGGACTAGATTACAAAACTGGGTTGAAGTGCAATTTTGTAATTCTTATAGGGTGTAATCTGCAAATTCGAGTTGTTTTGTAGTTTCGGACTTAAATGTAATTTCTGCAGTTATTTCGTGGTGAAAACTATAAATTTTGGTTGTTTTGCAAAACAGGGCTTAAATACAATTTTTGCAGCTTTTCGTATTACCTGTAAATTATGGGCTATTTTTTATAACTTCTGGACTGATTTGCAATTTTTGGATTTTCCAGGGTTTGAACGGTAATTTGGGACTGATTTGTAATTTTTTAGATTTTCTAGGGACTAAACAGTAATTTCAGGGACTGATATGCAGCTTCAGTAATTTCAGGGTCTGATTTGCAATTTTTCTGGGCTTAAATATAATTTCTGTAGTTTTTCAAGGGGTGTAAACTGTAAATTCTGGATAGCTTTGTAATTGCAGAACTGTTAGATTAATCTCAACAAACTTTGGAGGGGGCCATTCGGAAATTTCGATGGGGTGATTTTGTTATTTAAGTTGAGGGGACTGTTTTGCAATTTAAAGAATTTCTATGTGAATTGTTTATGATGCATGAGATTTGTGGAGGGGCTTGTTTGTAATGTGCACAACCTCATGATGATTTGAAGAGCTTGAAATTTCCGTGTCATGATTTTTGGCAGGATCGCATCCTTATAGTGATAGGAATTTTAGTGTATATCCATGGGGATATAATGTTTTAACCATATTCCTTAATCAAGCTTTAATTCGAATTCTTTCTCTAACAGGATTCCCCTTCACAAAGCTCCATAAATTAACAGTATGGCTAGAAGACTCATAATCATTGAGAATCAGAATCACAAAGTCTAAAATTAAGTGATTTGTTTTGTAGAGATCACGTCGTGGTCTGAAGGTATACATAACTGATGATCACGTGGATTTATGCAAAAATCTATTTTTTTGTTATTTTTTTAATCTATTGAGTTCATGCAAAATCCAAGTTGAACTTATGCAAAGATTCGCATCACTTTCAAGTAAAAATTTATGAAAAAGGAATACGTCTATCTCGGGTGAGGACGGTTCCTCGAGGGTTGAGCACGGTGGCTCGAATGAGGACGGTGCCTCGGGTTGAGCACGGCAGCTTGGGGTGTTGAGCACGGTGGCTCGGGATGAGGACGGTGCCTCGAGGGTTGAGCATGGTGGCTGGGGGTGAGGACGGTGCCTTGAAGGTTGAGCATGGTGGCTCGGGGTTGAGCACAGTGGCTCGGATGAGGACGGTGCCTCGGGTGAGTATGGTGACTCATGTGGAGCACAGTGGTTTGGGTAAGGACGGTGCCTTGGATGAGTGCTATGACTTTGTCGTTATTTGCTGGAGATGGGAGATGAGAAGGGGAGGTAATTTGCAATTTTTTGGTGACCGATTGAAGTTGGAAAGAGGCATACTCAAATGAAAGCGTATACCTATGTTTTTTTTTGTTGATGGTGGTCATGGAGTTATGAGAAGAGGAAGTTTAGGCTGATGCTTTTTTTTGTTGCTGTGGAACTTGTTTTGCTACCTTTTCTTTTTTTTTTTTCTTTTTGGTGTGGATGATTTTTTTGGCCAAGAGAATTTCTGTGCTGGGGGCTCTTTTCTTTCTTTTTTTTCAATAGAGATTTTTTTTCTCTTCGTGGAGTTGGGGTACATATTGGGGGAGAAACATTTGTGATAAGATTTTGGTATTTAGAGTATAATGATAAGGTCAAGCTTCAAGATATTTTTTAAAATTATATCTTCAAGCATCTAATCCTTTTGGATTATTTGCTTCCTATCTTTTTGCAAAATGATTTGCTCTTTCATGGTGATAAATTTGCATCCGAACCCCCTTATAATATTTTATTATTTTAATACAAATTAGCTTCAACAAATGACCCCCAATGGGGTTCTTAGGTGTAGCTGCACATGAGAATCCCACTGTGAAATATTTTACTCTTTGAGCTGGCAATAATTTATGTGTGCATCCTTTATTCTGCAGGTCATGGGCGTCAATTGGACTCGATCAGCCGAACTTCCTTCGTATGAGCCTTCTGATGAAGAGATCAACCGTTACGTAGGAGACGCTGATCGCAATGGTCGTTTTAAGCTCGACCAATGGGAATGAGTTAACACCATGCTTGATGGCCGAGACAAATATAACATGCTTTTTGTTCACGATAATCCACTACCTCTGGAGTTCAAATATCTCGTGGATGTGCCTATTGTCAAGAATGTTGAGGACTAGACTCATTAAGTTCGATGAGCTATTACATCTTTGTCCGAAGGTAAGGTAGTAAAGGAGACTGGAAATTCAGAGATCTAAGTGTTGCAACATTGGTTCGAGACGAAGTAACAATAGCAGAGCTACCTCTTGTGATTGCACTTCGACCCTGATGACCTTGTTATTTTTGTGTAGTTTTTTTAGTACAAAACTTCAGAACAAACATTTGAACTAAAATTTTCTAGCTCTCCGAGTTTCAAACAAAAATTGCAAAACCTCAGCACAAATACTTGAACTGAATATTTCTAGCTCTTCAAGTTTAAAAACAAACTGCAAAACCTCAACACAAATACTTGATCTCGAATGTTTCTAGCTCATTGATGATTGTTCAAAAAAAATGAAAAGGGGAATGCATTTAGAGGGAGTCGAGTCGAGTTTTAGGAACAACATCGAACTGTTGGCTTTCAGATTCATCGAGTTCAGATTTTGAAGTAGTGATTTTTTCGCTTTTTATAGCTGCTTGTGCTATTCAGAATTGTGCTGATGGGCTTTCCTTTTCTCTTCACATTTGGTTTTTTATGTCAGGTTGCTTTCTGCAGCTTTGATTTCCTTCTCCCCTTTATGATGGTCATATTCAACTTTTGGAGAATCCTTGTAAGATATTTGAGTATCTTCAATGCTACCGTCTAACTCATCAGATGTTGATGAATTGTCTGGAGTAGGTTCCTTTCATTTCTTCTTCTTCTTTTTATTTATTTATCCTTCCGATTAGTCGCCCGATTAGGTAGAAATATCATTTGCGTGATACCAGGAGCAAACTCTTTATAGGACAAAGAAAAAGAAGAAAAAGAAAGATAAAATAAATAAAAAAATAAAAAAATAAAAGAAAGAAAAAATAAAATAAAAAATTAAAAAGGGAAATTTGGGGTTGAGTCCTCAGGTTGTCAGCAATCCGAAATATCAAAAGATACATTATCGCTAGTGACTCATCATTGGACTCGGGGGGTGGTTTGGTGTTTTTTTTTCTTCTAACCATGTGTCTTTTTTTTTTTGAGATTTTCACCATGGTTAGTTCCCCTATGTGGTTTTGCCTATAGGTCCTTTCAGATTTTCCTATAGCGAGGGATTCCTGCTTTTGCCTGTAGGGGTATACCACAGTCGGGTTTTTTGACAATCTTACCCCTGGGCCCTTTTGGGTTTTCACCAGGTCCGTCGATGGCTCATCTTTTACCCGTGATTTTTTTGATAAAATCACATCCTCCATCCAACTTTTTTTTAACAATGAGTGAACTTGTGTAGGTTGTAGTTTACTCTCGTGTATCAGATGAGAACGGTGTAGATGCAGTTTAGACTCGTGCTTTCAAGGAGTAAAATATGGGTGTAGTTTAGACTTGTGCTCGCAAGGAGTAATAAAAGTGGATACAGTTTAGACTCGTGCCTCCAAGGAGTAAATGTTGATGCAGTTTAGACTCGTGCCCCCAAGAAGTAAAATGTGGATGCAGTTTAGACTCGTGCCTCCAAGGAGTAAATATGGATGTAATTTATTTATTCTGCCAGAGAGTCCGCGAGAACAGACATTGATAGAGTGATGGCTCCTTTAAATTACCTCTCTATCCAATCTTTAAAGACATAACAATCTTCAACTGGGTGACTAATTAACCTATGATAGGGACAATATTTAGGATCATCCACTTTTCCAACTTCTTCTGGCCTCTTTGGTTCAAGAAGTTGCAGTCCATTTTTTATAGCGTCTTTAAAAATCTTGTTCACTTTGTCTCTTTTAAAAGAATATTGCTTATTCTTCTTATCTTGAAGTGTATTGCCATTTTGGTTTTTGATTTCAAAAGAGGTGGAGGCCACAAAATTTTTCCTCCCTCCATCCTTCTTAAATTTTCCGGGTAGGAGATTGGCGATTACTGATGGATTCATCCTTTCAAGTCTTGACACATAAGTAATAAGATCTTGAAATGTGCTTACTCCAACTGTGGATAAAAATGGAGCCATCCAGTTATCAATATTTCCCATAAGCAAGCCCACAGCTTGCGTTTGCTCTAAATTTTGCTCGCATTTGATGCTCGAATTGCGCCACCTAGTGACATAGTCCAAGACATTTTCATTGTTCTTGCGTTTGATCACAACCAAGTCTCCAATTGTGATTTTATCACTAACACTCGTTAATCTTTGGCGGAAAAATGATTCATCTCTGCAAAGGTTCTTACAGAATCATCAGGCAAGCCGGAATACCATTCAAAGGCTACTCCACTTAGACTATTGAGAAATTGCCTCAGGAATAAAATGTCGTTGCCCACTATGTGCCACGAGTTGCCCTGAAATAGGCAATATGCTGACTCGCATTTCCGATTCCATTAAACTTTTAAAATTTTGGCACTATATAACCTAGAGGGTAATCCACCAAGTCATATGCCGTGGGGTATGGTCTGCCTCTTGATATGCCATGCTTCTTTGACTCCTCTTTAGCTACAACCATCTTAACTTCATTCAACACCATGTCTTTTATTTGATCTTTTATTAAGACTGCAAATCTTCATGAGACTGGCTAGAACTTTGACCAATATCTGGACGAACGCCTGATTGTGATCATTCAGTAGTAGACTTCTTTTCCCGCAGTTGCCTCTACTCGATCCTCACAAGTTGATTGCTAATTTGATGCATAACCAACGTAAAGTCATTCATTCTCATATTCAGCACACTGACTTCTCTTTTATATTCAGCAAGTTGTCTCTGAAGACCCTCAATAACATCATCTTTGTCTTCTGGAACGAAGTCTGGTCTTTCCTCATCACTATTTTCCTCGATAATAGTAGGAGTTTTTTTTTATATTTTTATTCTCTACATTCATTTATGTTTCCACATCTTGATCCCCCCATACGTCTTTATCGGATGAGCTGTCTTCCTCTTTGCTTCTACTTCTTGTTCTGCGTGCGAGACCATCTTCATCTGTGCTCTCGATGGTATATACAGTATGTACCGTATATTGTTCTGTAGAGTTTTCCTTCACTATCCTTTTCTTTCTTGCTGGGGCTGGTAAGAAATTTTTGGTGACTAAATCTTCTGATTTTTGTGGTGGAGAAGACGTAACACCTTGAATTCTTCTAACCTGCTTTACTGCCTGGTATATCATGGAGGATAAAGTCTTAAGTTCCTTCTTAGACTTCTTCCCTTTGGTTATGGATGTCTTAAAAGCATTTTTGTGGAGCTTAGCTGTAGTAGCGATCTTTTGAACATATTTTAATGGTTCAAAGGAATTCTTCACATGAACAACGGACTCGACATCCTTGTTTAGGTTCTGTCCTGAAGTCTGAACCTTGTCAATAGGAGTCAATCTCTCAAAAACTGACTTTCTCTTTTTGGTTACTTTGCTGATGGGGCTAGACAGCCTTTCAAAAACTGACTTTCGCTCGGTAGTTGGAAAGTAAACCTCTTGAATACGGATTCCCTCTTTGATGAAGTTGGTGGGCATTGAACCACCACGTTAGGCCTTTTGCCTCATGAGGGAAGCTTGGATGACTTTGGTGAGTTTGCATTCTTAGGGTCTGCAGTGGGTGCCATGGATTGTTCCTGCTTCTAGGAGACCGCAGTCGCTACACAATTGATTACTTCTGGAATGGTTCCAAAAGAGACCGGTGACAAGTCATTACTCGTCACAATTGAGGGGAATATCACGGAGCCGAAAGTGATGATGAACGGGGTTCGGGGTGCAACTTCTTTCTTGGATGCTATTGATTCTGCAAAGGAAGAAAAAGATCTTCGTAAGACATTGTTGCAAAAAAATAGATAGTGATGTTTTGGGTTCTTTGTATATTGTAATTGACGCAGATTACAATAAAAAGATTACAATGAAACAAAGGAAAAACGTATATTTCCTAGGGTTCTTTTTTGTGTGCCAGTAGAGCGTCGATCTTGTACTCCGTTGATGGTCCGACTAAGACGATGTGTCTTTTGTCGATTGATGATCTCTAATCTCTCGGAAGATAGCGCAGTCTTCTCTGGTTGAAGAGATATTAACGAATCCTTTCTCACAAGGATCGTTGATTAGGCCAAATGATTAGCCGATGATAATGATCTATGAAGGTCAATGAGAATGGAGGAGAGATGGGCTTTTGGTCAATGTAACCTCTAAATCTCTCACTCTCTTTTCTCAATGGCAAAGAGTCTAGCCCCAAGACCTTTCCTTTGCCTCTCTCCTCTCGTGCCCTGTTGATCATTCCTATTTGTAGGCTTAGGAGCATTAAGTGGGTGAGTTAGTGGGCCTTAACTCCCCCTAAATGGGTGAGTTCGTGGTCATTAACTCCCCTTTTTAAGTGTCAGTTAGTGGTCATTAACTCCCCTTTTTAAGGGTGAGTTAGTGGTCATTAACCGCTTCCTTAAAAGTAGCTTCTGAGAACGGCTATGGGCGAGGTTCGCCGATAACAGCCATGGGCAGGCAAGGTTCGCTAGAATGGGTGACATGGCCCATGTGGCCTACTAGGGGAAGCTCATTGCTACTTGGGCGAGCTTCGCTGCGGCCTCGGCTACGGCTTCGGCTACGGCTTCGGCGAACTTCGCTATGGCTTCGGCAAAATTCACTATGTGTCCCATGTGGACTATTTGGCCGAAGCTCATTTTGGGTGAGCCTCGCTAGAAGTTTCACTTTGACTTTGTCTTGATAGTGAGCTTCGCTATGGCTTGGGAGAGCTTTGCTGATAAGTTCAGATTTGACTAAGAATCTGACTTGAACTCGTTTATTGGCTCGGCCGACTTGAGGACGCCTTTCGACTCGGCTCAGAGTCCTCTTTGGCTCAGATGAAGTCATGTTAACATGTGATCCAAGTGAACTTCACTGTAGCGTACCATATGCTGATGCTTGAGCCCATCTGGAGTGTTTAACCCATGGGTGTTTACTTCTTAGACTCGGACTCAGGATTGGTCCAATAGAGTATATTTTAACCGTCTACAAGACCCCCCAAAGTTTTTGTGCTACTGTATTCAGACTTGTAACAGGGAACGAAATACTTTGGGTAATCGCCAGAGGTGTACTATTGAATGTAGCTTTGGTCGTCTTTCTTAGGCTGAAATATCTCCATTTGACTACTTGGCTGCCAGAGGTGTACTGTTGAACATGACTTTTCATTGTTGGACTCATCTTGGTTGAATGTTAGGTTGCATTTTGAAGTGCTTGTTGTTGAGATTCCACCCAATTCTATGTTTGGAACCCATATTTGGAGCGAAGCTACTGGAGTGTGTCCGAATGTTTGCGTATCTGCTAGAACATAGCTGGATCTTGGCGTAACTGCTGGAGTATAACCAGATGTTGGAGTAGCTGTTGGAGCTTAGCCGAGTGTTTAACCATAGTTTATACTCGTACGTAGCTGGAGTATTCCATCATCTCGACCGAGCTAAGGAGCTTCATGGTGTCCACAATTTAGGCTCTTGTATAGTTGGAACACAAGAAATAGTTTATACTCATGTACCTGTTGGAGTCTACACAGTTTAATCTCTTAAGACATTGGAGCATGAAGAAGCAGTTTATACTCGTATACTCATTGGAGTGTAGGAGGCGGTTAACCTCATTATACTAGTGGGAGGTTAGTAATAGTTTCCATAATCCATTCATTTCCATACCATCCTTCCATTTTGTCCTTTCCCTGTTATCCTCCATGTCCACGTCCATTCCATTTCTTCTTCCTCCATCTTCCCCCCCTTATCCTCCCTCATTCCATTCCTCTCCAGCTCTCTAATCTTTTCATGACCACTTTCACCATGTACATAAACTCCTAATTGTCAGCAAGATAATTTGAGAACCAAAACTTGAACAAACTCTTCCTACTTCCTGCCTCGTGATCGATAATCTTTTATACTATAACTTGATCAAGGTTGTATACTTGCAACTCTAGGAGGTAATCATTTATTTCCCATCAAAGAGATCATACTTTAGCGAGGTTCTTCCATTGAGAAAAAGAGAGATATTTTATTCAAGGGTTCGTGTGAAGAGTTGATTTGTGATTCAACCGTGAGCCTCGCCAAACTCTTTATGTTGTCATGTCAGGGATAAGTGGACACCACGTAACATAAAGCTTTATTCTTTGAATGCTAAATCTATGAATACTCTATATTGTTCTTTAATCGCTGAAAATTTAATTGTGTTTTAAATTGTTCTATTGCACAGAAATTTAAAAACTCTAGAGGTTACACATGAAGGAACTTTGCAGTAAAAGAGGAAAAACTTACGATGCTAGTCATATGAGAATTTTAAGATGACGCCTCTGAAAAGCATGCAAGATATGTTGACACGATTCAACCGACATCGTGAATAATCCAAAGCTTTGGGAAAGAAGTATGATTACAAGGAGCTTTGCGTAAAAATACTTCATTCTTTGTCTAGAGATTGGGAACCAAATGTAATGGCATTTGAGGAATTGCAAAATTTTTCTAACTTAACTCTTGAAGATCTTGGTGATAATCTTCTCACATGTGAAGTTTTGATTAAAAGAGAGAGAAGATGCTTCTAAAGATGATTCCAATAAAAAGTCATTAGTGCTGAAGGCTAGAAAGGAGAAATCCCGATCCAAGAAGAAGAAATAGTCGAGCTCAAGTTCTGAGAGTGAAAAAGACAACAACGTAGATCAAATTGTTAAAGGCTTTGAATTCTTCCTCAAATCAAAAGATAGACAAAAATTCTTGCAAAACAAATGAGATAACTACACAAGCCAGTTAAATAAATATAATTATAGTGATTCTAAAACTGAACTAATTTATTTTCGATGCAGAAAACCCGATCACTTAAGAATGAATTGCCTGCTAAACAACAATGACTATAAAAGGAAGGACAATAATGTCAAAGCAATTACATGGGATAAATCAGAGAGTAGCTCAAGCGATGATGATAAAAGAGCACACTAGTGTCTCATGGTAAAAGATGGATATTCAGATGATTCCTAAGCACCGGAGTCCGATAATAAGGTATACCCTACATATAATGAGTTATACTCTAAATATAATTAAATGTTGAGTCAAATTTGAAAACTTGTAGAAATATGAAGTTGTTAAGAAGGTGAAATCAAATTTAAGAAAAATAATAAATTATTGAGCGATAAAATTAAAAATCTTTCTTTAGAGTTGAATACATTTAACAATGCAAGTGAAAATATCTATTTTGAATGAATACATTGTTCCATGTATAGAGATAAGACGCCTGATTTCTCCATACAACTAACTAATAAATCGGAAATTGAAAAATTAGTTGCTAGGTAAATGAACTTTCATGTGTGTTGTCTTGAGAATAAAGAAAGTTTGAAACTAGATGTACTACTATTATTTTTAAAATGAACAACTTAAGTCCAAAATTATTGATTTGGAAAAGCTAGTGAAAAATTTTTCTTTGGGTTCTATAGGTTTAAACACTCAGTCCGCTCCAATCAACGATTAGCAAAAGCTAAACTGGACTTAGTTATTCATATTCAAAAACCTAAAAGTTTCAACCTTCTTTGTAAAAAGAAATAATTTAACTCTTTTGTACCTATTTCTAATGTATCTTCCACTATTTGTACTTTATGCTGTGAATGAGTCATGTTTTAATGAATAGTATGCATTATAGAGTTAAAATTGTTAAGTAGATTTGGGTACTTAAAAATATAATTGCTAACTAACATAGACATATGTGGATACATAGGTCACACCTTCTCGCTTTTCTCAGGAGGTATGTGTGAAGGCTAAGAAGCAGACAACATTTATTTTGGTTGCTCAAGGCACTTTTAAAAGACAAGAATCGCCCTTAGCTAAATCAAGAAGAACGAGACAGAAGTTGTTGCAGACATGAAAAGGTGGTACTATGATGCAAGCGGGACTTATTGTAATGGCATAACTTGTATAAACGATTGTTTCAAAGAATCTTCTTTTAAGGGTAAGCCGTGTATATTCTATAACACGACTTGTTGTATATAATTTTTTCTTTTTTTTTATTTTTAATTTAAACAAAACAAAATTTTCTTTCTTTTTGTTTCCTTTTTAGGGTTACTTTTAGATTTTTTCACTTTTCAATTTAAAAAACAAACAAAAATTTTCTTCATTTTTTGTTTTCTTTTGATTTTTTTGAACATGCCTATGTATATACTTTTACAAAATGATTCAGATGACATTATCTTTTGGTATATAGGCTTGATTATATCATACATGTTCACATATTATTTTCACATATATATATACATATTATATGTACACACGATTGATAAAAATATAATTGCTTAACACATTATTTCAATGACTTTTATATATTTTTTTTTCACACACCTAGTTTTATACTTATCATGTTTAATGTTGTGAAATAGTGGTAAATAGTTTTCTATGTTGTTCATAAAGTATTCTTAGATCTATCACAAAGTTTGAGCTCATTTTGTACTTGAATTCAACACCAAATTTCTTTTTACGCATAAAAGTACATATGTGCTATAAATATTTCAATCAAAAGAGTGTTTTTCTTCTAAAAGATGATCAAAGATCCATATTCTAAGATCCATGGCAAAATTGAGTGTATTTATAAAAGATAGTCAAAGACCCACACTGTGGATATATTTG
Source organism: Asparagus setaceus (assembly GCA_012295165.1). Lineage (NCBI taxonomy): Eukaryota > Viridiplantae > Streptophyta > Magnoliopsida > Asparagales > Asparagaceae > Asparagus > Asparagus setaceus. Next base: position 49,711,766 of record CM022706.1, on the reverse strand, counting down.
TGCATATCTCAAAGGGTATCCATCCTATGCTAAATATTTCCTATATTTAGAGATCTGTATATTGCCTCCAAACACTTCCTTTTAAAAATCCTATGTGGTTGAGGTGATAGGGCGAGATTTTAGTCCTCAGTTCTAAGGTTGAGATAATTCAAGTTGTGTTACAAAGGTCCAAACTATATATATATGATATATCGATTTTGTTTTGTGAATAATATAATTTTTATTATTTGTTTCACAAGCTTTCCTATGATATTTATCATTTTGTGTGTAATTTTTAACATAATATTTGTTATATATGTTTCGTGTATTTTGAAGTTACATTGAATCTATTGTGCTATTTTTTCAAATCTCATTGTGAACCGGTGTGTATTGTCGTTCCTTACACCTTTGGATGATTTTTATCATAGAGTAATACCCATTGGTGTGTTTTCATCTTTTATTAATAACAAAAGAGGGAGAAAAGTGGAAATTTAAAATTGCATGAGTGAGTTTATTCATCATAAAGAGTTATTTCCAAATGGTTTCTTGTTTAAATTTTATTGAACACTGATGCATTATTTTAGTTATTACAATACGGTACATGTTTACACTTTCATGAATGGATGGATGTAGGGGAGCTTTGCATATCTATTTTTCTTTGAATGAATTGTGTTCATATGCTTTATTTAATCAATATATATCTCACAATGCATATATTTCTATATTTTAATTCGAAGTTTTGTTATTATCAAAAGGGGAGATTGTTAGATCGTTTTCAATATCTTTTGTTTGAGTAATAAAAACTCTCATTTTTATTGATGTTTATTTGAGACTATATATTTAACGATAAATAGGTATACAAAAGAGACGAGGAGAAACGATGCAAAAATTAACGCTCATGTTGATTTCAACAACACCATCGATCACGAGGATACCATCGAGGGTCATGAGTCAATTGATGGATTACATTGAACAATTGGAGAAACTCGTAAACATGAATTAGAACCATTGATGGACTACAAGAGACCATTGATGGTCACTATATCATCGATGGCTTACCGCGCTCGATGAATTCCAAAACTAGATTTCAACTCATTAATGGATTACAGGTACCATCAATAGTGAGGGAACCATCAATGGTCATGTTTAACCATCGATGGTGGTGACGTGGCATTTGAAGTTTTAATCTTAACCATTCATCAATGCCTTTCATCTCCAACTTCTATTATAATTCCTATCTCTTTTCTTTATTATTAAATGTTATATAAGATAGGAAGAGATTATATTTTGGAGAGGTTCTTGCATTGAAAAAGAGAGAGATTTTATTTTAGGGTTTGTGTGAACAAGCATTTGTGATTCAATTCCTGAGCCTCCTTAAACTCTTTTTCGCTATGCTCAAAGATCTTCTGATTATTTCAATGAAAATTTGCCATTGATTCAACATCATCACCGCTTTTCATCAAGCTTTACTTCAATTCTTTTGAAGGTTTGCTTGTTTAAATAGGCTATAAGATATTTTTGATTTGTGCTTTAACTATTTTTGGTTGGTTGGTTGGTTTTGTCTTATTTTTATGGCATACCAAGCTTGTGATAATTACTGTTGGGACTAGCTAAGGCTAGGTATTACTCATCTTTGAGGAGTTAGGTTAGACGGCTAGTTTCTGTAGATTCCAAGGTATGGTCTTTGTAAGCCTATTGAATCGAGAGTGTGATTCAAATGAACTCGGTCATAGTGAAGAAGCCCCTACGAAGGAAAAAAGTGAACATAGGATTTCTATTCGAACCACTATAAAATCTTGTGTCTCTCCGTTTATTTTTGGCTTGATTTTTGCTTTTATTTTGATATTATTTCACTGCAATTTCTATTTTTTGTGAAAAATAAAAAATAGTTGCACACCTAGTCACCCTTGCATCTCTCAACTAACATTCATCTCATATAAAAGGCGGAGCTTTAAACAAATGAATCAAGATAAAAGACTAGTCGTTTAGAAGATCATACAAAATCATCAGTTCAAATGGGTCGCTATATGTATCCATTTGATCTCTATCGATTCAGTAATTCTATCATTTTGGGCATTAAAATCACACTCAAACATTATCTTTCTATTTTTAGCAGGTTTTGACTATCCAGCTTTGATGAGTAAATGGAATATGCTTTAGCTGAAAATTGAAATGGAGGGCCATGTTTCCTATTAGAAGGATATTTTCTAATTTTTGATATTTTTAATATTTTGTATAAAAATATTTTTACCTTTCGCTTTTGTTTGCGAGTCTGTGAAAGACTCTTTTCTAGATGTAGGCAGTAAGCTTTTGGACGATTAAAAGCTCTGCTGCTATTTTATGCGGTGTTCTCTTTAGTTCATATTTTCTATAATCTGATATCTGTGCAGCCTAGCCGTAAGGCATCAAAATTACTTCGCCTCTCTTGCACTAGTGCTTTTAAACGTTGAAAATGCCATTTCCTCGTGATTGTTGCAAAAGTTCAACTGTATTTGAAAAATCCATTAGTTGACGTTTCTTTTCCTCCTCTCGTTATGGGGATGTGTATGCTCGTGATTATGTTCTCATCTTGAAGGTTTTGGGATTTCAAATCATTGACATGAGTTATAGCTAGTGACACTTGTGTAGAAAATGTTATGTGCATAATAATGTTTTGGATTAATTAGATCATTGGTCACCGATTTATCTTCTAATTGGACCTTCATACCTATTTTTAGTTACATGATTGACCGATTAAGTAATTAGATACTAATTGATTACTAGTCACTTCTAACACTTTTGTCAAGTTGTTGGATCCTAATCCTCTCCTCTATAAAAAGTAGCTTAAAGGATCACTACATAATTACATTAATTGTTGATTCTCTATTGAGTGGTTATGATTTTTCTTTGAATGCAAATTAGAATAAGTTCAATTCATGGGAGTATGGTGCATGTTAGATTTAGAATGAAATCACAACCACCCACTAGCTAATCAATGATGATCAAAAGTAGTGGTATATTTTCAAGGACCTTCATACCTATTTTTAGTTACATGATTGACCGTTAAGTAATTAGATACTAATTGGATTACTAGTCACTTCTAACACTTTTGTCAAGTTAAGTTGGATTCAATCCTCTCTCTAAAAAAAGTAGCTTAAAGGATCACTACATAATTACATTAATTGTTCATTCTCTATTGAGTGGTTATGATTTTTCTTTGAATGCAAATTAGAATAAGTTCAATTCATGGGAGTATGGTGCATGTTAGATTTAGAATGAAATCACAACCACCCACTAGCTAATCAATGATGATCAAAAGTAGTGGTATATTTTCAATTGTTGTATATTTTCTATTATATTTAAGCAATGCAATGTATTCAATATGTCACAATTCAATATTTTCAAGAATCAAATGCAATATAATTATCCAATAGAAGTTGCCCAGTAGATAAAAAATTTTAATTTCCACAAGTGATTAAGATATTACACATAGAAATAAATTTGTTATGCCAAATGATCAAGACTGCTTTTATACCATATTACCGTAACCGCTCGAAAAGAATGCATTAGAATTGATTAACAATCCACTTAATACTTAATTACATGATCAACTATCCAAGTAATTAAAACATAGTTTTGAACGCCCAATTAAGGATAACTATAGTGACTAACAATTCAATTAATCCTAACATTTCATAGATGTACGTATGATAATATAATATTTTGATATTTAAACAAGAAACATCTGATATCAGATCTTAGTGGTATCACCTCATATTCAGTTTTAGAAATTAAAAAAGCAAAATATAATATTTCATAGAAAGCCATTCACATATAGCCATAGTAAATCCTGAAACGACCCTGACGATACAAATTATTAAAACAATTGAAAATCATATACCAGTTTTAAGATAACATGAGAATCATCATTGTCAGGCTTTAGTGTTGAATATAAATCTAATCGAACATATCATATAATGAGTGAGATACTCTGAATGATACAGAAGAAAGACATCCTAAAGGAGAAATGTTGACAATGAAGTAAACAAGAGAGAGCATTGAGAACGGCACAACCTCGCAATCCCAAACTTCATGATAACAATGGCCAGCCTTGCAGAGTAACAACCATAACACATGGCGTCGTCAAACACTTCGATGACGAAATGTGCTACGGCTGTTACAATTGCAAGGCTAGAGTCATCACAACCAACGAGCCAGGAGTGAGAGGTCCTACCACAATCAATACCGTCTCTTGTTGCTTTACATTTCGCAGCCAGCTTGCAGACGTGATCCCTGTTTTGGTGCTTTCAATCCACACTCACCCGGAGGCCGGCAACACCCAATCTACAAATGTAGAGCATAACCATGTTACTTTCTATTCATGACTAATGATAGTAAGAATAATGACAAACTAACTACTTTGTTTAGGACAAATTTTATGAAACTATCTTGAACTTTGAGGATTTTGTACAAAACTACCATAAACTTTTTTTATTAGAGAAAACTATCATGAGCTTTTAAAGCTATAGAATCTCGAAGAATTGTCGGCCACATTGGCTGTCATACTAACAAAAACAATTAATGTTTCTATTGTCTAGCAATGGAGCACTGTTAAGAGGGGCATCAGATCATGAACTACTGGAAATTATTGCTGTTGAAAAATGTAAAATAGATTCAAAGAATAAGTTTAGAGTACAACAGGAGCTGAAGATTCCTTACATATACAGATAGAACTTGAAGGGCGACGACGAGGATCAGCACTGGAAGTTCTCCTTGGCAATTCATATCATGATTTCTTTATTAAGAAAAGACACCACATATGAAGAAATTGGGTACACAACCGACTGCATTAGCGGCATCAAGCCATTGCTGGTTGATGCTTAAAGCTAACACTGCACACCATGAAAAAGATGATTACACAAATACGTGAGAGAAAGAAGGGGCAGTAGATCTCTCATCTTTCCCTTTTTTCCCCTGAGTTTCTTGTTCTTTTTATATAATTTTTTAAGGAGAGAACTAAAGGACACACTAAAAAGTCGGCAAAAATAAAGCAACGATAGTCTTCCCTTTTTTAAACAGAATTTTAGATGCTTTTTTTTAGTCAGGCTTCTGAGCTATTCTAACACATATGTCCGACTTGTATGGCCTACCTCTCAATACATTATAGACAACTTCATGTCTCATTGGCCTACGTCAAGCACATAGATAGATTTAATTTTCTTATGACAAATCCCCAGGATAAACTAATATCAATCACACAAAAGCACGAGAAAATATCGACAACACAAGAACATAAAGATATACGTGGTTCGGCTTGTAGCCTATATCCATGAGCCAAGAAGGAGAATATCTTTATTAAATTGGGAGGAATATGACATAGAGATCAAATTTAGAATTTATTCTAATTTAATGACATAGAGATCAAATTTAGAAATTTGCCCGGTTTAATGACATAGAGATCAAATTTAGAATTTATTCTAATTTAATGACATAGAGGTCAAATTTGGTGTTTTTCCCAGTTTAATGATGAAGAGGTCGAATTTGGAACTTATTCCAGTTTAATGACATAGAGATCAAATTTAGAATTTATTCTAATTTAATGACATAGAGATCAAATTTAGAAATTTGCCCGGTTTAATGACATAGAGATCAAATTTAGAAATTTGCCCGGTTTAATGACATAGAGATCAAATTTAGAATTTATTCTAATTTAATGACATAGAGATCAAATTTAGAATTTATTCTAATTTAATGACATAGAGATCAAATTTAGAAATTTGCCCGGTTTAATGACATAGAGATCAAATTTAGAAATTTGCCCGGTTTAATGACATAGAGATCAAATTTAGAATTTATTCTAATTTAATGACATAGAGATCAAATTTAGAATTTATTCTAATTTAATGACATAGAGATCAAATTTAGAAATTTGCCCGGTTTAATGACATAGAGGTCAAATTTGGTGTTTTTCCCAGTTTAATGATGAAGAGGTGAATTTGGAACTTATTCGGTTTAATGACATAGAGGTCAAATTTGGTGTTTTTCCCAGTTTAATGATGAAGAGGTCAATTTGGAACTTATTCGGTTTAATGACATAGAGATCAAATTTAGAATTTATTCTAATTTAATGACATAGAGGTCAAATTTGATTTTGAGATCCAGCTTTAACGACTTAGAGGTCAAATTTGGTGTTTTTCCCAGTTTAATGATGAAGAGGTCGAATTTGGAACTTATTCCAGTTTAATGACATAGAGATCAAATTTAGAATTTATTCTAATTTAATGACATAGAGATCAAATTTAGAATTTATTCTAATTTAATGACATAGAGATCAAATTTAGAATTTATTCTAATTTAATGACATAGAGATCAAATTTAGAATTTATTCTAATTTAATGACATAGAGATCAAATTTAGAAATTTGCCCGGTTTAATGACATAGAGATCAAATTTAGAATTTATTCTAATTTAATGACATAGAGATCAAATTTAGAAATTTGCCCGGTTTAATGACATAGAGATCAAATTTAGAATTTATTCTAATTTAATGACATAGAGATCAAATTTAGAATTTATTCTAATTTAATGACATAGAGATCAAATTTAGAAATTTGCCCGGTTTAATGACATAGAGGTCAAATTTGATTTTGAGATCCAGCTTTAACGACGTAGAGATCAAATTTAGAATTTATTCTAATTTAATGACATAGAGATCAAATTTAGAAATTTGCCCGGTTTAATGACATAGAGATCAAATTTAGAAATTTGCCCGGTTTAATGACATAGAGGTCAAATTTGGTGTTTTTCCCAGTTTAATGATGAAGAGGTCAATTTGGAACTTATTCCAGTTTAATGACATAGAGGTCAAATTTGGTGTTTTTCCCAGTTTAATGATGAAGAGGTCAATTTGGAACTTATTCGGTTTAATGACATAGAGATCAAATTTAGAATTTATTCTAATTTAATGACATAGAGATCAAATTTAGAATTTATTCTAATTTAATGACATAGAGATCAAATTTAGAATTTATTCTAATTTAATGACATAGAGGTCAAATTTGATTTTGAGATCGGTTTAACGGCGTAAAGGTTAAATTTGGTATTTTACCCGCTTTAACAACGTAGAGGTCAAATTTGATTTTGAGATCCAGCTTTAACGACGTAGAGATCAAATTTAGAAATTTGCCCGGTTTAATGACATAGAGGTCAAATTTGATTTTGAGATCCAGCTTTAACGACGTAGAGATCAAATTTAGAAATTTGCCCGGTTTAATGACATAGAGATCAAATTTAGAATTTATTCTAATTTAATGACATAGAGGTCAATTTGGAACTTATTCCAGTTTAATGACATAGAGGTCAAATTTGATTTTGAGATCGGTTTAACGGCGTAAAGGTTAAATTTAGAATTTTATCCGCTTTAACGACTTAGAGGTCAAATTTGATTTTGAGATCCAGCTTTAACGACGTAAAGGTTAAATTTGGTATTTTACCCGCTTTAACAACGAGAGGTCAAATTTGGTGTTTTTCCCAGTTTAATGATGAAGAGGTCAATTTGGAACTTATTCCAGTTTAATGACATAGAGATCAAATTTAGAATTTATTCTAATTTAATGACATAGAGGTCAAATTTGGAATTTCCTTCAGTTTAACGACGTAGAGGTCGAACTTGATATTTATTCTAGTTTAACGACGTAGTGGTCGGATTTTGATATTTGTTCTAGTTTAACGACGTAGTGGTCACATTTAGAAGTTCCTCCAGTTTAACGACGTAGAGATCAAATTTAGAAATTTGCCCAGTTTAATGACATAGAGGTCGAATTTGGAAGTTCCTCCAGTTTAACGACGTAGAGGTCGAAATTGGTGTTTAGCCCAGTTTAATGACATAGATGTCGAATTTGGATATTTTGCTTTGGTTTGACGACGTAGAGGTCAGATTTGATTTTGTAGTTTGAATTGTGTATTTTTAGCTAGTTTAAATGACTTAGGGGTTGAAACAATTGAACCTTTTGATCTTAAACTTATCAAGCATGTTCTTACACCGTGTTATTTCTAGTGTGTTTCTTTTACACAAAATATTCTTTCATCCCGTTTGGGGACGTAGAGGTCCGTTCTTGTGTTTTCTTTCTATGTCGAATTTTTTATCTAGTTTAGGGACATAGAGGTCCAAGTCGAGTTTGGTGACTTTCGTATTTTTCTTGAACTTATCTTTGTATTTTCAACATTTCGAGGGACCCAATAGTGATTTTGGACTAGATTACAAAACTGGGTTGAAGTGCAATTTTGTAATTTTATAGGGTGTAATCTGCAAATTCTGAGTTGTTTTGTAGTTTCGACTTAAATGTAATTTCTGCAGTTATTTCGTGGTGAAAACTATAAATTTTCGTGACTGTTTTGCAAAACAGGCTTAAATACAATTTTGCAGCTTTTCAGGTATTACCTGTAAATTATGGGCTATTTTTTATAACTTCTGGACTGATTTGCAATTTTCTGGATTTTCCAGGGTTTGAACGGTAATTTGGGACTGATTTGTAATTTTTTAGATTTTCTAGGGACTGAACAGTAATTTCAGGGACTGATATGCAGCTTCAGTAATTTCTGGGTCTGATTTGCAATTTTTCTGGGCTTAAATATAATTTCTGTAGTTTTTCAAGGGGTGTAAACTGTAAATTCTGGATAGCTTTGTAATTGCAGAACTGTTAGATTAATCTCAACAAACTTTGAGGGGCCATTCGAAATTTCGATGGCGTGATTTTGTTATTTAAGTTGAGGGACTGTTTTGCAATTTAAAGAATTTCTATGTGAATTGTTTATGATGCATGAGATTTTGGAGGGGCTTGTTTGTAATGTGCACAACCTCATGATGATTTGAAGAGCTTGAAATTTCCGTGTCATGATTTTTGGCAGGATCGCATCCTTATAGTGATAGGAATTTTAGTGTATATCCATGGGGATATAATGTTTTAACCATATTCCTTAATCAAGCTTTAATTCAATTCTTTCTCTAACAGATTCCCTTCACAAAGCTCCATAAATTAACAGTATGGCTAGAAGACTCATAATCATTGAGAATCGAATCACAAAGTCTAAAATTAAGTGATTTGTTTTGTAGAGATCACGCCGTGGTCTGAAGGTATACATAACTGATGATCACGTGGATTTATGCAAAAATCTATTTTTGTTATTTTTAATCTATTGAGTTCATGCAAAATCCAAGTTGAACTTATGCAAAGATTCGCATCACTTTCAAGTAAAATTTATGAAAAAGGAATACGCCTATCTCGGTGAGGACGGTTCCTCGAGGTTGAGCACGGTGGCTCGAATGAGGACGGTGCCTCGAGGGTTGAGCACGGTGGCTCGGGATGAGGACGGTGCCTCGAGGGTTGAGCACGGTGGCTCGGGATGAGGACGGTGCCTCGAGGGTTGAGCATGGTGGTCGGGGTGAGGACGGTGCCTTGAAGGTTGAGCATGGTGGCTCGGGTTGAGCACGGTGGCTCGGATGAGGACGGTGCCTCGGGTGAGTATGGTGACTCATGTGAAGCACAGTGGTTCGGGTAAGGACGGTGCCTTGGATGAGTGCTATGACTTTGTCGTTATTTGCTGGAGATGGGAGATGAGAAGGGGAAGGTAATTTGCAATTTTTTGGTGACCGATTGAAGTTGGAAAGAGGCATACTCAAATGAAAGCGTATACCTATGTTTTTTTTTGTTGGTGGTGGTCATGGAGTTATGAGAAGAGGAAGTTTAGGCTGATGCTTTTTTTTGTTGCTGTGGAACTTGTTTTGCTACCTTTTCTTTTTTTTTCTTTTTGGTGTGGATGATTTTTTTGGCCAAGAGAATTTCTGTGCTGGGGGCTCTTTTCTTTCTTTTTTTTTTCAATAGAGATTTTTTTTTCTCTCTTCGTGGAGTTGGGGTACATATTGGGGGAGAAACATTTGTGATAAGATTTTGGTATTTAGAGTATAATGATAAGGTCAAGCTTCAAGATATTTTAAAAAAATTGTATCTTCAAGCATCTAATCCTTTTGGATTATTTGCTTCCTATCTTTTGCAAAATGATTTGCTCTTTCATGGTGATAAATTTGCATCCGAACCCCTTATAATATTTTATTATTTTAATACAAATTAGCTTCAACAAATGACCCCAATGGGGTTCTAGGTGTAGCCGCATTACGAGAATCCCATCGTGAAATATTTTACTCTTTGAGTCGGCAATAATTTATGTGTGCATCCTTTATTCTCGCAGGTCATATGCCATTGACTCGACAATAGAACTTCCTTCAGATGAGCCTTCGATGAAGAGATCAACCGTTACGTAGGAGACGCCGATCGCAATGGTCGCTTTAAGCTCGACCAATGGGAATGAGTTAACACCATGCTTGATGGCCGAGACAAATATAACATGCTTTTGTTCACGATAATCCACTACCTCGAGTTCAAATATCTCGTGGATGTGCCTATTGTCGAGAATGTTGAGGACTAGACTCATTAAGTTCGATGAGCTATTACATCTTTGTCCGAAGGTAAGGTAGTAAAGGAGACTGGAAATTCAGAGATCTAAGTGTTGCAACATTGGTTCGAGACGAAGTAACAGCGCAGCTACTCTTGTGATTGCACTTCGACTCGATGACCTTGTTATTTTTGTGTAGTTTTTAGTACAAAACTTCGAACAAACATTTGAACTAAAATTTTCTAGCTCTCCGAAGTTTCAAACAAAATTGCAAAACCTCAAAGACAAATACTTGAACTGAATATTTCTAGCTCTTCAAGTTTAAAACAAACTGCAAAACCTCAACACAAATACTTGATCTCAATGTTTCTAGCTCATTGATGATTGTTCAAAAAATGAAAAGGGGAATGCATTTAGAGGGAGTCGAAGTCGAAGTTTTAGGAACAACATCGAATCGTCGGGATTCATCGAAGTTCAGATTTTGAAGTAGTGATTTTTTCTTTATACCGCTTGTGTATCGGAATTGTGCCGATGGGCTTTTCTCTTCACATTTGGTTTTATGTCGCGTTGTTTCAGCCTTTGATTTCCTTCTCCCTTTATGATGGTCATATTCAACTTTTGGAGAATCCTTGTAAGATATTTGAGTATCTTCACGCTACCGCCTAACTCATCGATGTTGATGAATTGTCCGAGTAGGTTCTTTCATTTCTTCTTCTTCTTTTATTTATTTATCCTTCACCGTCCTTCACGTCAGCCGCGGCCAAATATCATTTTATGTTGATACCGTGAGCAAACTCTTTATAGGACAAAGAAAAAGAAGAAAAAGAAAGATAAAATAAATAAAAAATAAAAAATAAAAGAAAGAAAAAATAAAATAAAAATTAAAAGGGAATTTGGGGTTGAGTCCTCAAGTTGTCAAGAACCAAATATCAAAAGATACATTATCGCTAGTGACTCATCATTGACTGGGTGGTTTGTGTTTTTTTTCTTCTAACCATGTGTCTTTTTTTTGAGATTTTCACCATGGTTAGTTCCCTATGTGGTTTTGCCTATAGGTCCTTTCAGATTTTCCTATAGCTTAGGATTCCCGCTTTGCCCTGTAGGGGTATACCACGTCGGCTTTTGACAATCTTACCCCTCGGCCCTTTTGGTTTTCACCAGTCCGGCCGATGGCTCATCTTTTACGCGGATTTTTTGATAAAATCACATCCTCCATCCAACTTTTTTAACAATGAGTGAACTTGTGTAGGTTGTAGTTTACTCTCGCGGTATCGATGAGAACTGTAGATGCGCTTTAGACTCGGCTTTCAAGGAGTAAAATATGGGTGTAGTTTAGACTTGTGCTCGCAAGGAGTAATAAAAGTGGATACGCTTTAGACTCGGCCTCCAAGGAGTAAATGTTGATGACTTAGTGCCCCCAAGAAGTAAAATGTGGATGCGCTTTAGACTCCGGCTCCAAGGAGTAAATATGGATGTAATTTATTTATTCTCGCAGAGAGTCCATGAGAACATATTGATAGAGTGATGGCTCCTTTAAATTACCTCTCTATCCAATCTTTAAAGACATAACAATCTTCAACTGGTGACTAATTAACCTATGATAGGGACAATATTTAGGATCATCCACTTTTCCAACTTCTTCGGCCTCTTTGGTTCAAGAAGGTACCATTTTTATAGCGTTTTAAAAATCTTGTTCACTTTGTCTCTTTTAAAAGAATATTGCTTATTCTTCTTATCTTGAAGTGTATTGCCATTTTGGTTTTGATTTCAAAAGAGGTGGAGGCCAAAAATTTTTCCTCCCTCCATCCTTCTTAAATTTTCCGGGTAGGAGATTGGCGACATCGATGGATTCATCCTTTCAAGTCTTGACACATAAGTAATAAGATCTTGAAATGTGCTTACTCCAACTGTGGATAAAAATGGAGCCATCCAGCTATCAATATTCCCATAAGCAAGCCCACAACCATGCTTGTTTAAATTTTGCTCGCGATTTGATGCTCGAATTGCTTCACCTAGTGACATAGTCCAAGACATTTTCATTGTTCTTGCGCTTGATCACAACCAAGTCTCCAATTGTGATTTTATCACTAACACTCTAATCTTGGCGAAAAATGATTCATCTCTCAAAGGTTCTTACAGAATCATCGCAAGCCTAATACCATTCAAAGGCTACTCCACTTAGACTATTGAGAAATTGCCTCAGAATAAAATGTCGCTACTATATGTGCCACGAAGTTGCCCCGAATAGGCAATATGTCAATGATTTCGATTCCATTAAACTTTTAAAATTTTGGCACTATATAACCTAGAGGGTAATCCACCAAGTCATATGCCGGGTATGGTCTCCTCTTGATATGCCATGCTTCTTTGACTCCTCTTTAGCTACAACCATCTTAACTTCATTCAACACCATGTCTTTTATTTGATCTTTTATTAAGACTGCAAATCTTCATGAGATCGGCTAGAACTTTGACCAATATCCGATCAACTCGACATGTGATCATTCAAGAGTAGACTTCTTTTCCGCAGCTTGCCTCTACTCGATCCTCACAAGTTGATTGCTAATTTGATGCATAACCAACGAAGTCATTCATTCTCATATTCAAGACAATCGACTTCTTTTATATTCAGAAGTTGTCTCAAGACCCTCAATAACATCATCTTTGTCTCGAACGAAGTCCGTCTTTCCTCATCACTATTTTCCTCGATAATAGTAGGAGTTTTTTATATTTTTATTCTCTACATTCATTTATGTTTCCACATCTTGATCCCCATACGCCTTTATCTGATGAGCTTCCTTCCTCTTTGCTTCTACTTTGTTCAAGGTATGACCATCTTCATCTCTGTTTCGATGGTATATATACAAGATGTACCGTGATATTGTTCCTAGAGTTTTCCTTCACTATCCTTTTTTTCTTGTCAAATGGTAAGAAATTTTGGTGACTAAATCTTCCGATTTTTGTGGTGGAGAAGACGTAACACCTTGAATTCTTCTAACCCGCATCGCCTGGTATATCATGGAGGATAAAGTCTTAAGTTCCTTCTTAGACTTCTTCCCTTTGGTTATGGATGTCTTAAAAGCATTTTTGTGGAGCTTAGCTGTAGTAGCGCATCTTTTGAACATATTTTAATGGTTCAAAGGAATTCTTCACATGAACAACGGACTCGATCCTTGTTTAGGTTCTCATTCTCAAGTCTCGAACCTTGTCAATAGGAGTCAATCTCTCAAAACTGACTTTCTTTGGTTACTTTGTCGATGGGGCTAGATGCCTTTCAAAACCGACTTCTCGGTAGTTGGAAAGTAAACCTCTTGAATACTGATTCCCTCTTTGATGAAGTTGGTGGGCATTGAACCACCACGCTAGGCCTTTTGCCTCATGAGGGAAGCTTGGATGACTTTGGTGAGTTTGCATTCTAGGGTCTCAGCTGGTGCCATGGATTGTTCTCGCTTCTAGGAGACCGCAGCCGCTACACAATTGATTACTTCGAATGGTTCCAAGAGACCGTGACAAGTCATTACTCTCACAATTGAGGGAATATCACTCGAAAGTGATGATGAACGGGTTCGGTGCAACTTCTTTCTTGGATGCTATTGATTCGCAAAGGAAGAAAAAGATCTTCGTGAAGACATTGTTGCAAAAATAGATAGTGATGTTTTGGGTTCTTTGTATATTGTAATTGACGCAGCATTACAATAAAAGATTACAATGAAACAAAGGAAAAACGATATTTCCTAGGGTTCTTTTTGTGTGCCAAGAGCGCCGATCTTGTAATTGCTGATGGTCCGACTAAGACGATGTGTCTTTTGTCGCATTGATGATCTCTAATCTCTAAGATAGCGCAGTCGGGTTGAAGAGATATTAACTAATCCTTTCTCACAAGGATCGTTGATTAGGCCAAATGATTAGCCGATGATAATGATCTATGAAGGTCAATGAGAATGGAGGAGAGATGGGCTTTTGGTCAATGTAACCTCTAAATCTCTCACTCTCTTTTCTCAATGGCAAAGAGTCTAGCCCCAAGACCTTCCTTTGCCTCTCTCCTCTCGCAGGCTCCTCTGATCATTCCTATTTGTAGGCTTAGAGCATTAAGTGGGTGAGTTAGTGGCCTTAACTCCCCTAAATGGGTGAGTTCGGGTCACTCCTTTTTAAGTGTCGCTAGTGGTCATTAACTCCCCTTTTAAGGGTGAGTTAGTGGTCATTAACTCCTCCTTAAAAGTAGCTTCTCGAGAACGGCTATGGGCTTAGGTTCGATAACGTACCTATGGGCGTGCAAGGTTGCTAGAATGGGTGACATGGCCCATGTGGCCTACTAGGGGAAGCTCATTGCTTGGGCGAAGCTCTGCCACGCTTTCCAAGCACGGCTTTCTAGCTGGACTCGGGCTGGCTGCTTCAGAAAATTCACTATGTGTCCCATGTGGACTATTTGGTCAAGCTCATTTTGGGTGAGCCTCGCTAGAAGTTTCACTTTGACTTTGTCTTGATAGTGAGCTTCAGCATGGCTGGGAGAGCTTTGTCGATAAGTTCGATTTGACTAAGAATCGACTTGAACTCGCTTTATTGGTTCGACTGAAGGACGCTTTTCGACTCCTACAGAGTCCTTCTTTGGCTCGGATGAAGTCATGTTAACATGTGATCCAAGTGAACTTCATCAGAAGGCACTATATGCCGATGCTTGAGCCCATCCGAGTGTTTAACCCATGGGTGTTTACTTCTTAGACTCTACTGTGATTGGTCCAATAGAGTATATTTTAACCGCTCACAAGACCCCCAAAGTTTTTGTGCATCAGATTCGACTTGTAACAGTGGAACTAAATACTTTGGGTAATCACGAGGTGTACTATTGAATGTAGCTTTGGTCGCTCTTCTTAGGTCAAATATCTCCATTTGACTACTTGGTCGCCAGAGGTGTACCGTTGAACATGACTTTTCATTGTTGACTCATCTTGGTTGAATGTTAGGTTGCATTTTGAAGTGCTTGTTGTTGAGATTCCACCCAATTCTATGTTTGGAACCCATATTTGGAGCGAAGCTCTTGGAGTGTGTCCGAATGTTTGGTTATCTGCTAGAACATAGCCGGATCTTGGCGTGCTTGCTGGAGTATAACCAGGATGTTGGAGTAGGCTGTTGGAGCTTAGCCGAGTGTTTAACCATAGTTTATACTAAATGCGTAGCTGGAGTATTCCATCATCTCGAGAGCTAAGGAGCTTCATGGTGTCCACAATTTAGGCTCTTGTATAGTTGGAACACAAGAAATAGTTTATACTCATGTACTGTTGGAGTCTACGGTTTAATCTCTTAAGACATTGGAGCATGAAGAAGCGGTTTATACTCGTATACTCATTGGAGTGTAGGAGGCGGTTAACCTCATTATACTAGTGGGAGGTTAGTAATAGTTTCCATAATCCATTCATTTCCATACCATCCTTCCATTTTGTCCTTTCCCTGTTATCCTCCATGTCCACGTCCATTCCATTTCTTCTTCCTCCATCTTCCCCCCCTTATCCTCCCTCATTCCATTCCTCTCCATCTCCTCTTCCTCTCCCTCCCTCCACCTCTTTTCTCTTCCTCCATTCTCCTTCCCTCTTCCTTCTCTTCTCCTCCCTTCCTCCTTTCTCTATGTTCTCACCGCCGGCCGACCTCCTTCCCTCCTCCCCCTCTCCGGCCTCCTTCCCTCCCCCCCTCCCAACCTCTCCTCCTCCTCCTCGGCTCTTTTTTTTAGAATGAGGGGTATGTAGTAATTTCACATTTTTAAAGCGAATTATTCAAAAGTGTGACATTGAGAGGATACGAGATATATAAGGTGGTTTCTATCAAAAAAAAAACTTTAAAGGTGGTTTTCATAAAAGTTTTGAACTTCTAATGTGGTTTCCATGAAAAAACCCAATAGTTTAACCTCATAATCCCGTTTGAGGTTTGGAGAGATCGACAGAGGTGTAATGTTAACCAGTCAACAGAATCAAACTGATAGAGGTGCAATGTTAACGTATCAAGTTTGTAAAATTAGTACTATTTAGAGGTGTAGTGTTAACATAATAGTACTAAAGAATTTTGACAGAGGTGTAATGTTAACGTGCCAAATGAAATGACTGACAGAGGTGTAGTGTTAACCAGTCGGTTCAAAGGAGTCTAAAGGACGACTATCGTTTGGAACTATAATGTTAACTTAACAGTAGGAAATTGATGGAAGTGTAATTTTAACTAATCAATTTTTGACAAGAGCGAATCAACAAAGGTGTAATGTTAACCGGTAGAATTCGACAAGATAAGGCGACAGATGTGTAATGTTCACCAGTCGATAGAATCAAACCGATAGAGGTGTAATGTTAATGTATCAGGTTTGTAGAATTAGTACTGTTCAGAGGTGTAATGCTAACATGACAGTACTAAGGAATTTTGACAGAGGTGTAATGTTAACGTGCCAAATGAAATGACCGACAAATGTGTAATGTTAACCGATCGGATCATTGAGGTGAAAACCGTTCAGAGGTGTAATGTTAACATGACGATGGTAATGCACTTGGAGTAAAGCAGAGGTGTGATGTTAACTTGATGACTCGGTAGGGATTTTAATTTGATTTTGGATCAAGATGATCAAGACTTACTGTCAGAGGTGGAAACTTGAACGTGACCGATATCTCTGTGGGGAGATGAAATTGGCTAGGATCAAGGGTAATACTTCTTGAGAAATTTCTTGTTGATTGGCGCCACGAGCCTATTACCATTTTGGTCAATTAGGCGGTATGCTCCATTTGAGTAGATTGTCTCTACTACAAATGAGCCTTTCACATTTGGGTTAGAATTTTCCTTTAGTCTTATGCGTCATGACTAGGTCGCCTTCTTTGAAGGATTGTTCTCTTACTCTCTTGTCAAAGGCTCTCGAAATCCATGACTGGTAGATCTCGATTTATTGTTGAGCTTGAAGTCTCAATTCATCTAGTGTCTCTAGTTCTTGGAGACGCTTTTGATGATGTTCTTCGATCGTCATCTTCTCGGCAAGGGCGATTCTTAATGACGGTAGAATAAGGCTCGGTCAATGAATATGTCCAAGGAATGATGTGACCATCGAGAGTGAAGAGCACTACCCCCACACCTGTGATAATAACTACTTCATGGCTCCATTGCGATGCGGTTGAAATAGAGTTCCCACTCGGGAAAGAATGATTTCATAAGCCTAGAACTCAGAGATTCTAGCTTCATCATGAGTACACGCAGAGGGAACTTCTGATGTCATGTAGGGTGTAAAGACCGTCGTCAGAGGTGTGATGTTGAACTTGATGACTAGTTGCTTCGGCAGAGGTTGTACTATTGGACATACAGAAGAAAATGGTGTTGCTATTAAGGGCTCATGTGAAGCCGTAAATGCTGGTCTAGCATTGCTGTAGAAGCATTGCCATAGACGTAGAAGGCTGGGTTGGCGTTGCTAAAGAAGGATTGTCATCACCGTAGAAGGCTGAGTTGGCGTTGCTGAAGAAGCATTGCCATAGCCGTAGAAGGCTGGGTTGGCGTTGTTGAAGAAGCATTGCCATAGCCGTAGGAGGTTGGGTTGGCGGTTCTGCTCAACGAGATTCGGAGAGTGTTGGACTTCGATCAAGAGGATTGTCCCGTTTCATTCTCACCATCAGAGGATTGTCTTGTCTCACTATCATAGTCTTCATTGCTTGACCACAGATTATATTAATTGAATCTCTTAGCGGATTTCTCAGTAATTTCTGCCTGCTCAATCAGATCTTTCCACGAGTTAGCCTTGACAGCGCCCATATGGGCTTCCACTCGGCTGAGAAAGTTAAGCCGGCATGTCTGAAGCAACATCGACAATGGCATGTCTAAGCATCGTAAAGACAGGTTATGAAATCGTTTGGTGTAATATCTGACTGAATCATTCTCCTTCTATTTTTCTGAAAGGAGTCTGGCCATTGTTGCATCAGATTGGTCCTCGTGGAATTGGGACAAGAGCTGTGATTCTAAATCAGCCCAAGATTTGATAGACCCTTCAGCTAGATTTTGGAACCAGTCAAAGGCTACCTCCTGAAGGGTGCCAATGAAAAGTCGCGCCTTGATAGCATCATTTCGTACTATATTTATCGTTTGTTGAAGGAAGTACTAGATGTGTTGGTTCGGGGAACCATTGCCATTGAACGTGTGAAATGTTGGTGGCTTAAACTTCATCGGATAGGGAACGGAGTCCCATTCGAAGGGATAAGGTCGAGCGATTCCAACCTTCCTTAGCTCGGTCCTCTGTGTAAGAGCATTGAGCTAGTTTTGGAGACTTTTGAGCATTTTTAATTTACGCCTTGTCTTGATTATCTGGATGTTTGACTCACGTCGAGAGGAAAACATCTTGTCGGTGTAGTGACTCCTTATTGACGGAGATGTTAACTGGCTACTTCCCTTTTGAAGTGCTCGCTAGGGGCTGGAAAGTGAGTAGCAGTTATTGAAGCATATTTTCAAGTCGGTCTAAGCGCTCGTCGGATGCCTTCTTTTGGGCCTCCATTCGGGGAATTAGATCGTCGATGGCCTTCTGTCTGCCATGTTGGTAGTCTACTCCTGCTCTTGACTTGAGTTAGGAGTTGTGTTTGACACTATGGCTGAGTTAACATCGTTAGCAAAAGGATGATCCGCTTGTAAAGGAGTTTGTCGAGCAGGCGACCTCAAAACAGAGTAGTCAAAGGGGATAGCTACCCCCGTCTCGATCTAGTAAGGCGATAGACATCATTGGTCTCTGGATCTGATGTGATATCGTCATCTTCTTGGAGATCAATGTTGAAAGCAGCCTTGTTCTTTTGAGATCGTTGTTGCCGCTTGTTAACCTTTAAAGAAGCACGATGAGCATTGCAAGACGCTTTAAAGAGAACCCCCAGAGGGCTTGTTGACTGACGTCCAAATTTGAGGGATGTTTGAGAGTCCTGTCCTTTGCTCGGGGAGAGGGTCGCTAAGGCTTCGCTCGGGGTGAAGCTCATTTTGCCTCTAGTGACACTAAGACTACTGTTCGCGGTAAAAGTCGTTGTATTATTCATTGTTGCTGAATTCGTTTACAGCTTCTTGGGCCTACAACAAAATTCAAACAAAAGAAATGCCTTTTATTTTAAGGCGTACAATGAAAACGAAAATTACAACTTCTCCCTGTAATGAACAAACGCTCGGATCCGTTTACTGGGATCCTCGCTTGTGGGTTCTTCGCTGTCGGGGACTTGAATCGTCCGTGGACCACCGCGCAATTCCGATCCAGGTGGAAACCCGGGTTCTGGAACTACAGACGTGAAGGGGCTCGTTTCACGAAGGAAACGAAGCGCCTGAGGATCATACTCACGAAGGAGAGGATCGCCGGGGATCACCTCCGCGAAGGAGAGGATCACGGGCGGGTGAGATCTACTAGGAGAAATCCGAGCTGATCGTAGCCGACCGGTTTGTTTACCTCGTGATTGTCGATTGAACTTCGTGCTCGCCGGTGCTTTCGGAGCTATCGTCGGCGGCTCGTAGATCTCGCGAGAATCCAAACTCTGAAAATTGGCTCTGTAAATCCCACGAACTTCGGCAAAGTCCTTTGAAGTCCAAGCCAAAATCGTCTAGCCCCTCATGAAGAAGACCCCCTATTTATACAAATCGAGAGTCTTCGGCCACTTGGCGAGAACCACCTTGAAATGGCGAGGTGGCTCGACCATGGTGCCGAGCCACCTAAACTACTGGCAAGTCACCTCGACCAAGTTGGTGAATGGCTCGACCAACCCGGCGGCCGGTGCCTCCAAAGTTGGCAGAGTACCTCGGCCATTAAACGGTAGCGCCCTCTCGCCGTTTTCGTCATTTTTCCGTCGTTTTCGGCGTTTTCCGTCTCTCGGGCTTGGGTTCGTCGTATTTGATTAGGGACTAATTCTTGGTTCGTTCGGTTCAAGCGTCCTTAAATCCGATCGTCTGTTCAAGTCGGTTTAAACCGTGCTTGTGGCCATGTGGGTTTTGCCCGTCGGGTTCGCGTCTTAACGATTCGGCGTCCGTATCATTCGATGGGTTCTCATTCGTGACTCACATCCGCGAGTTGGTATCGGGAATCTTGTAAGTATTTTTAGCCCTCGGATACCCCTCCAAAGTGTTTCAATCTCGTTCTTTTATAGCGGTGGAATACTTTGGACATGATAGTTCGGCCTTGATTGGTGAAGTCCCAAAAGTTAGCTTCAAGTCTTGATTCTTTCGGACCATCCGGTTCTTTGTAGGATTTACGATAAGATCCGGTCTTTGCATTTATTGTCGACGCTTGTTAAAATCTTGATTGAAGTGGTGGGTGAGTTTTGTTTGTAACTTCGTGTCGGTTGGTTGTTGTTTGACTAACCATCGGACTTTTGGACTTCTCGTATGTCGTGAACTCCTTGTTGGCGACCGTTGGCGTGTCGAATCATTGGAATTTCATAACCCTCAATCGGCTAATTCTTCCATCATCCGTGTATTGTTGGTTCAACCACGGCGGAGGACTAATCTTTTCATGGAGATATCCTCAGGATTCCTTGTTGAAGCGAGGGACCATTTGGCTTTAACCATCATCCTAGCCGATTCGTGGTCGGCGGCTTGGCCGTTGTTGGGATATGATTATCCACGATGGGAGAAGTTTCTTGGGACTGAACCGTTGTCGGTGTCAACATGACTTTCAGCCTCGTCAGTTATTCCTCTCTTGGATATTATGGTGGGAGGAAATTAAGGGTTATCGAGTTATCCTTAAGAATATGGGTTTATTCTCCGGGAACTCCTCGTTGAAAATTTGGAAGCGGTTTATACTCGTATTCGATTGGAGTGGATTAGGCGTAGCGTTGATTTACGTCGGTGTGATCCATACGATCGAGTTATCCTAAGAATATTTTTATGGAAATATTCTTAGGAACTTCTCGACAAATTAGGAAGCGGTTTATACTCGTAATCCTAGTTGGAGTAGGATTAGGCAGGCGTTGATTAAGCGATGTAATCCTACGATCGAGTTATTCCTAAGAATATTCTTTTATGGAAATATTCTTAGGAACTTCTCGACGAATTAGGAAGCGGTTTATACTCGTAATCCTAGTTGGAGTAGGATTAGGCGTTGATTTACATCGGTGTGATCCACGATCGAGTTATCCTAAGAATATTCTTTTATGGAAATATTCTTAGGAACTTCTCGACAATTGGGAAGCGGTTTATACTGTAATCCTAGTTGGAGTAGGATTAGGCTGACGTTGATGGCGTCGATGCAATCCGCTGTCGAGTTATCCTAAGAATATTTCTTGTGAGAATATTCTTAGAACTTCTCGACAAATTAGGAAGCAGTTTATACTCATAATCCTAGTTGGAGTAGGATTAGGCCTTGATGTCGACGTCGAGGGCCTTCATGAGTGTTATCTGCCGAATAAACCTTGAGAATCTTTCCAAATATAGCGGAGTGAATAGGAGTCAATCAGCGGTTTGATTTGGCACTATTTTGACCTCGGATAAGGTTCCAATTAGGACTCCTAATTAGGGGCTGATTAGAGTCCTAATTGGAATTGATTTGGGCCCATTAGGAGTTGTTATAAATACCCATACTCCTCCTCCTTTTTGACCTAGGCCCCCCTTTCCGTGCTTTCCTCTTGTTTTCTTCTCCTCTCGCGCCGTCTCCTCTCCTTCGATCAACGAGGTATGTGCCGCGAGGGTTTTGTAAATTCTTTTTCTTCTTTTCTTCTTTTCTTCTTTTTTGTGCGTCTGAGATGGCCCAGCGGACTCGAGACGAGCGGCTCATGTGGTATGTGGCCTTGGCCGCCAGGCGCCAGCAGCGCCCGTACCGTATTTGGGGCCGGCGGCACCGCGAGGCGAAGTATTTCTTCTTCCAGCCGCTGACGGCCTTGGCTATGAATGCCAGCGCCAGCCTGCTGGTGGCGTAACTGCGCCAGCGCCCGCCCGGCTGGCAATGAAATGCCCAGGCGCCCGGCTTGGCAGCAGCTGAAGCGCCTTGAGCCGGCTGTGGGCCTTCGCACAGGCATGCCGTGCTTGGTCTCGGTTGAGCGGGGCACGTTGGTGCCTCGGTCGTGGCCAGCGAGCCACGACCTGACCAAACGGGCTTCTTTTTGCTGAAATCGCTGATTTTTCAGCGCATATCGACTTTATTTTGTCCTTTTGCAGTTTCCGATGTCGTCGCGAAGATCTCATGTTCCCAGGGGTCGATCAACTCGCATACCGCGTGAATGCACGCCTCCTTCTCTTGGTGTTGCGCCGGCATTATCATATTCGTACTATATATGTTGTATCCCGCTTGGCTCTCCTTTGTGAGGATTGGAAGAGCGAAATCCTCCTTTGTGGGGCCGGCGCTTCAGATGCGTACTCTTGTTATGACCAGCCGTTCTCCTTTGTGGCGATTGGGAAGAGCGAAATCCTCCTGCGAGGGGCCAGCTTCCTGAATTGGTTTTGCTTGGTCATCACCCGTCTCGATATTTTTAGCGGGGCGATTTCATCCGTTACCCACCTTTGTAGAGCGGAATATATTGCGCTTTGTTTCTGCGACTATATTTATCGTTCTCGGGGTACTTCGATCTGATGATAATCGTCATACGTTATAAGGTGTGACTCAATCTCATAGGTTTAGAAAGAGTTCTATGCCTTCATTGTTTTCTTTTTAAGATATTCTTTCTAAATGATCATTTGACTCTTTGTTCTCTTGTGGTGAGCGGATGCTCGAGCGATTACTCGTCTATTTGAAGGCTCCAAATGTCAAGTCTCGATTCTTAAGGTCATCGGGAAGAATACCTCTTTCCGCAGAAGTGAACATGGTGGCCGAACACCGTAGGAGGGACCAGTGGCTTGAGCCTACTATCATAATTTGGATGATGAGTGCGAGGATCGCTTCCATCGTCCGATCCGTTGCTGCCTCACGGCCTCAGCAGAAACCGGGTTTCCCAACCTTTCAGTATAGGGCGGGCGGAGGCCTCAAGTTAATCTTGGCGGACCACTTCCACGGATTCAACTATCGCAGAGATTGCCCGGGCCAAAATCTGGCATTCACGATCTAGTTACGTGATGGGTCTCCTTCATTTGTTGGAGAATGATTTGAAGCAGGCGTCTCTATTATCGAGGTTAGATGGGCGACCTCTATGGACTTCTACCGTTCATGTTGAGTACCTTGGGGAAATTGATGTGGTGGCCCGGTGGCTAATTGTGAGCAAAGGCTCACCAGGCTAACTCTTCGTATCGTGTGGATAGCTTAGCCTTTTGATTCATACAATGAGGTGGGGCTCATCGGCGAGGCTCGGATCAAGGCTTCGTGAGCAGCGCATTTGAGAGGAGAATATCGAACAGAGGTTATTTTCGCGAACTCCTATGGCGGCGGCGTCACTGCGGCGTCGAATGGTAGTACCACACCATGTCAATGCATACGAATCGGGACCGTTCAAGGGAGAAGACTTTGAAGAATTTCAGCGTGAGTGTACGAGTCGGGCATCAGCGAGCGTGAAGCAAGTCCTCGGCGATCGTCGGGAACATCTGGTACTATCGCTCGAACTACGAAGAAGGAACTTGAAAATAGCGCTTCGGGTTGGCGAGCAGGGAAGGAAAAACTAGCCGCCGTCAAAGTGACCTTTCTTCCTTCACATTCTTGGATTGCGCCCGATAGTGCGATGTCTTTGCGAGGACTTTTATTCTCTTTGTTCGGCCGGTCGTTATGATTTTTATTTAGATGTATTATCATAACTTTGCTTGAATCAATTGTCTCAACATTCCTTTATAAATGAAGTTCATTGCTTGCTCAACCCTCGTTGATTAACTTCGGTTTTTAGCAAACCCTCGGCTATCAGCAGTTTGATTAGCCTTTACAGATTACCGTTTGGATCGGGCTAAGCGTCGGATAACCGAAATCTATTCCGCGCGTGGCGTTGTGCTAAAGAATGAAACTCTTCTAGTCTTGTTGCTATGATATTGAATACATAGACTTCGGTACTCTTTACGGGCAAGAGACCACCCGGGCGTGTTATTAAGAGACTTATCCTTCTTAGGCAGGGATGAAATACCCGAATCGAACTCACGGTGTCTTCTTCAATCGGAAAAAACTAAGCGACAGCGTGTGGCGTTGGCTTTATCCTTCTTAGGCTTGGGATAAAATACCCAGAATCGAACTGGTGTCTTCTTCAATGGAGAAAGACTAAACTTAGCGTGTGAGGCATTGACTTTAGGGTTATTGGCCAACCCCGACCTTCAGCGGGTTTGATGAGCCTTTACCAACTACCGTTTGAGTTGGGCTAGCATGTAGATTATCTAAATCCGTTCTACATACAGCGTTGTGCTAAAAGAATGAAACTCTCTTAGACTTAATGCTACGATGTTGAATCACGTGAGCCGTCTTTTCACGGGAAGACTAACCCGGCAGCGTGTGCAGCGTAGACTCATCCCTTCTTAGGCTTAGGGATCAAATACCCGAGTCGAACTTCACGTGTCTTCTTCAATCGGAAAAAAACTAAACCGACAGCGTGTGGCGTCGGCTTTAGGGTTATTAGCCAACCCGGACCTTCAGCAGTTTGATAAGCCTTTACCAACTACCGTTTGAATTGGGCTAAGTGCGAATTATCAAATCCGTTCCGCCGCGTGGCGTTGTGCTAAAGAATAAAACTCTCTTAGACTTAATGCTCACGATGTTGAATCACGTGAAGCCGTCTTTGTCGGGACTAGACTACGACAGCGCGTGGCGTTGGCTTTATCCCTTCTTAGGCTTGAGGATAAAATACCGAATCGAACTGGTGTCTTCTTCAATGGAGAAAGACTAAGCAAACAGCAGCGTGTGGCGTTGGCTTTATCCCTTCTTAGGCTTAGGATAAAATGCGAGAATCGAACTCACAGTGTCTTCTTCAATCGGAGAAAGACTAAACCGGCTTGCGTGTGGCGTTGACTTTATCCTTCTTAGGCTTGAGGATAAAATGCCCCGAGTCGAACTTTGGTGTCTTCTTCAATGGAGAAAAGACTAAACCGAGCAGCGTGTGGCGTTGGCTTTATCCTTCTTAGGCCGAGGATAAAATGCCCCGAGTCGAACTCACGGTGTCTTCTTCAATGGAGAAAAGACTAAACGGAAAGCGTGTGGCGTTGGCTTTATCCCTTCTTAGGCTTCAGGATAAAAGGCCCGGAATCGAACTGGTTGTCTTCTTCAATCGGAGAAAAGACTAAACCGACAGCAGCGTGTGGCGTTGGCTTTATCCCTTCTTAGGCTTGGGATAAAATACCCTAAGAAGAATCTTGGATTAAGAGTTTTGATTGATAGGATTAAATTGGAGAGAAAGAGGAACTTTATGTTTTATTTCGGAGAATGAAACCATAGCGAGGGCTTCTTTGTAGGAATCGAAGAGACTCGGGTGACCGGTGAGGACAACACGGTGCGAAAATCCCGTATACCGGTCGAGCTACCTAGGAGAGATGGAACTAAGAGTGGGATCTCCACTCGAGAACGAAGAGACTTCGGGTGTCGTTCGGTGGACAACACAGTGCGAAAATCGGCCTTGAGACCGGTCGGCGCTACCTAGAAGAGATGGAACTAAGAGTGGGATCTCCACTCAGAAAGCGAAAAGACTCGAGTGACCTTGAGCCGGACAACACATGCGAAAATCCGGCCACCGCTCGGTAGCTACCTAGAAGAGAGATGGAACTAAGAGTGGGATCTCCACTCCGAGAACGAAGAGACTTCGAGGTGACCAGGCGGACAACAGTGCGAAAATCCGGCGCATACCTTCGGTCGGCTACTTGGGAAGGGATGGGAGAGAACCCTTCCGTTTGTCCGCGAAAGGATCTTACGCTTGGAGAGGAAGAATTTTATATTCTATCTCGGCGTGAGAGGGATTTTGAGTGGGCCTCTTGTTCATAGACGGAATCAAGAGGGGGTTTTGGTAATGTACCAGAAAATTTGTAGACCTACCGTCAAGGCATTTGATCGGTGGGGGAGATTATGGTGGAGGATAAATCTAGGGTTATCCTCAAGGAAAGTGGGTGAAAAATCCCACAAGGAACTTCCCGTCGAAACGGGTTATCCTGAAGATACTAGGGGTAGTATTTCTTGAGGAACTTCCCATTATCGGCATTAATTGCGGTCACCATTTGTGTTATTAGGCGGTATGCACCATTGGAATAGACGTTTCTATTACAAACGGACCCTCCCATTTAGGCTCAATTGCCTTTCTTCTTGGAAGTGAGGATTATCGATTAGTCGGCGGCGGACCAAATCTCCTTCTTTGAAACTCCGTTGTCATACTTTCTTGTTGAAAGCTCGACATCCTAGCTTGGTAAAACTCAATGCATTGTTGAGCTTCTGGCTTTTCATCCAACATCTCGAGCTCTTGAGGCGTTTACGATGTTGTTCTTCAATGCGTCATCTCGTTGCAAGAGGCGTCTTGGTGTGCGAATCTGGATTTCAATGGGGCTTCACGCAGTAGACCCGAGAATCTGAGTCTCGGTTAGCGTCGTCGTGATTAGATGCGATCGCCCGAGTGCTTCTCAGAGTTTATCATCGGTCCGCTTGTTATTCTTCACAAGCCGCCAGAATCTTAATAATCGTTTTGTTGAATGCCTCGGCTAATCCATTTGCGGTGGATTATAGGTATCGGCGAGGCGTCTTGTATCTTAATTTCATAAAACGATGAAGGAATTCGATGAATTAGGGGGCCGTTGTCATGCGATCCGTCTTGGAACAGGTGTCGATAAATGACATGGTGTTTGATAAATTGACAAAGGTACTTCGCCTTTACTTCTTTTAAGCGGGATTGCTTGACCCACTTGGAAGTAGTGGGTGATTGCTAGAATAAACCGATCGCCTTTGGTAGCGGAGGAAAAATGGGACCTATGGCGTCCATTCCCCATGTCTCGAATGGCGAGGATGTGGCGAAGGATCGCGGTACTCGGAGGTGATGCATAATTGGCGTGAATTTGACGCAGCGTGGCATCTCGAGCATCACAGCGATTGCGTCATTAATCATTGTTGGCCAAAAGTAGCCCATTCTCGATTCGATCGTAGAGTTTAGGACCCGGCTGGTGCGCGCGCATTCACCTTCATGTGCTTCGAAGGACCTCTTACGCCTTTTGTTTGAGAGGCATGGGAGAAAAAGACCATTGTACCCGTGATATAACATCCAGGTCTACGTGTCGTAGAAGAATCTTGGAGCTCTTCACGGATTGACTCCCTCTCCTTCCGTCTTATGGTAGAATACCATGTAAAGAATCGATGAAAGCCAACTTAGTTTGGGTTGCATGCACTTCTTTGGTAACTACCCTTCGTTTTCTTGTACCTCATCATATATCGGTACAAAAGGCGATGAGTCGACCGTAACTAAATTGCTTTCGGTCTCGGAAGGTTGTGCTAATGACCGACTAACGCCTTGATACATCTGCGTGAGCATTTTGGGCGTGGGATATATTCGATGAAGAATTCTTGAGCGATGCGCCATTTCGATTGCTACGATGATAGGGGACGGATCGGGTTCTAACCGTAATCCTGCGGATGCGCTTAACTATCAATGCGAATCGCCATGCAGCGAGATACTCGACCCCCAACTCCTTGGCGAAACTAAGTCCAATAAGTAGCGCATTATATTAAATTGCGTTATTAGAGCAAGGTTCGGTGAGTGAATAAGCCGCGGGGCATGACAAGATTTCGGAAATCAAGACAACTCCGACTCGGTGAGAGATTTTAGAACATCGGGGGGCGCACGCGTTGGTAGCTTCGAGCTCCGTCAAAGTCGGATCGCCATATTTGTTGGTGCGATGTAGTGTTGACCGTGGACTTCATCGGGAAGATCGTCATATAGTTCAAGCTGCGTCCGTCGTCGGGTTGGCGATAAGAGATGCCAAATAAACTTGTCCTTTGACCGACTTCTATTGTTTGAAGTGCAAGTCATATTGGGACAAGAGCAAGGCCCATTTAAGCCAGCGCTGACTCATTGAAATTTGGGTGGGTCATAAATATTCCGGACGGTTATGTTAGAGATAACATAAATTGTTTGTCGAACTAAATAGTCGCATTTTGAATCGCGAACACTAATGCAAGGCATTTCTTCTCGACCATTGGATATCGAGACTTCGGTAGACTAATGTTATTTCGGGTAGTACCTTGCACGATTACGTGACGGCCCCGTCGTAGTCTGCGTAAAGCGCTTAACGAGTGATCCGTTGCCTTGGCGTAGATCGAAGCGGTTTTCCACCGTGATTGCAACAAACGGGAGGTTTAGCAAGATCGATTTGATCTCTTCAAGCTTTGGCGGCGTCGTCCCAAATAAGCGACCGCCCTTCTTGTTCAACTTAGAAAATGGTTGGCATTTCGGATAGGTTCGATATGAACGCGTCGGATGTCATGTCGCCCTTGTAACCCTGAGTTCTCTCAGATTTCGGAGGTTGCAACTCTTGAATCGCCTTTACTTTGTCGGGATCGGCGTGGATTCCTTTGTCGGTGGCGGAAGAAGAGAACTGCTTGGACATCCCAAGGAAGGATTTGGCGGGGTTCATCTTTAGGCGATGAGTCGCATGAGCTCGAATACCGTTCTAAGATCTTTAATGTGATCTTCTTTGTCATGGCTTTCACGACCAAGTCGTCGGCGTAGCATTCGACCGTTTTCGGAGATGATCTGGAAAATTCTAGTCATTGCTTTGATGCGTGGCGCCGGTATTTTCGGGCGAGCGGCATGGCGTAACAATATATACCGATGGGCATTACGGCGGTTGTGTTTGGCATCATCGGGGTGCATCTTGATCGATTGTATCGAGAAACCATCCATGAGCGACATTCTTTCAAATCCACCGCGTATTGTCGACTATGACATCGGTGATTGGAAGAGGAAAGTCGTCTTCGAACAGCGGCGTTGGTCTCTGTAGTAAACCGAGATCCTAATCGAACCATTCTTCTTCATGGCCAGGGACTATATTAGCCACCCAATCCGGATGTTGAATTTCCTTGATGAATCCGATTCTATGAGTTTCTTCACCGTCAGCGATTGCACGCAAGATTTGTGGTGAGCCGTCTTGCGGTTGCTTGCCGAGTTTGACATCCATTTTGATATTGGCGATGCATACGTAAGTCGAGTCTGGCATGTCCTCGTAGCTCGGTGAATACATCGATATATTCACGATTAAGGCGATCAACTCTTCCTTCTCTTAGAAGAGTATTGTGATGTTTATGAGCTTAGGATGCTCTTCATCACCCATATTAACTGGACTACCTCATCCTTAGTGGGGGTTCTCTTTGTTGAACCTATCCCCAAAGCTGCTCTTTGAGTTGATGGATCCATGGGTCTTCCCATGTTGGCATGTCTTCATCACTCTCCACGGTAGCGGGATCGGCCAGTAGCCATATTTGACATCAAAGCCTTGAAGGCTTCTAAAATTTGGTGTGGAATCCCAGAAGAATGGGGCGAATGTCGAGTCCCCTCATCGGGTGGATTATTATCAATCGACCATGAGCATTCATCTTCAAGAAGGATTAGTATCCCAATCCCGTCTAAATGCATAATAATTATCGGCTTCCCTCTTGGGACATATGCGCTCAGGGAGGACTCGAGGACCTCGCCCAAAACATAGACCTTCCCTTGTGTCAAGTAGAACCCCGCCTCTTCATGATACCGGTGTTTGGACTATATCACGAATGTGTGGAGGATAGGCCTATTGTCATCTTCGTCTTCTTCTAGAAATGATTTGGTCTTTGAGCGCATCTCCTTCTGTAAACCAAGTCTTTTCAATACTTCGATCTTAGGTGGGATGGCGAGTGTTGTCCCAAAGGAGTCGGAGGCTGCTTTTGTGTAAACAAGGCGGCCAGAGTCGGTAAGTGCAACTCAGTTGTTGTATAAACACGGCATTACATCATTCAAAGACAAAGGGTACTCTAAATCGTCATTTATTGATTGGTGCGGCAATTTGCCAATTACAATGTTCCTCGGCGATTCTTCATCGTCAAGATTGATTACAAGGGGTACAATGTCATTTAAAACAAAACCACCACTATAATCAAGCCGGCCGGTATCGGCTTCTTCACGGCTGTCCGGTGCGGGCGATGATTGATTTGGACTCATTAGTAGAGGAGAATCGGTGAAATAATTCTCCATCCTTAAGCGGTGTCCGATCTTGACTTCATTATTAGGTGTCTACATACTTGAGACAGATGAAGAAGTGGATGGGACTATAGCGTTCTTGTGGATCCAAGGTCGACCAACAATAAGTTATAGGAAGTCTGCGTCAATCACATAGCGGTGACTTGGACTTTAAGTCCCCATTTGGCATTTTATCAAATTTTACCCGGTAGTCGAGACCGCTAGTGTTAAATCCGTAGATCTTTGTTGACTGACTTCTTGGCAGAGGATTCCAAGATGATACATGGCGGGGGCATGATGCTCCGAACTTCGGATCGACTTGGATCACTAGAACCAATATACGGTGAAGTATAGCGGCCTATCGTGCTTGGAATTCCTGTGCATATCCTCCTTTGTAAAGGTGATCGAGGGAAGTGTTTAGCAAGGTTGCATTGTTGGGCCGACTCTTACGGACTCGGCCCTAATCAGAGTGAGACCTGAATGGTGAGGGCTTCTTGAAAGCTTCTCTTGTCTCTTTT
Source organism: Asparagus setaceus (assembly GCA_012295165.1). NCBI lineage: Eukaryota > Viridiplantae > Streptophyta > Magnoliopsida > Asparagales > Asparagaceae > Asparagus > Asparagus setaceus. The sequence goes on along the minus strand of CM022706.1, from coordinate 49,680,818 downwards.
GACAAGCGCGGCAACTTCGTAGAAGTGATTACGGTGGGAATATTAGCCAATTGGGCCATAGCGTCGAGCGATATGGGCGTTGGAGCTTCGGTTTGTCTCTTCTAATCGGGTGATTGAGCGAAGGCTGCCGGATTTGAACTTCTTGTGGGCTGCTTATTTGTGGCTTCTTTAGCGACCACCTGGCATGCGCTTTCTCGGCGAGTGAGAATCGTTGGCACCCGGTTACGGCGTCTTGGCATTAGAGTCGGGGACTTCGGGTACTTGTATTTGTACTTCGTGTTGGCTCTGGTGGCGTGGGCTTGAGTTTCCCTTGGACTGACTAGAATGTTACCACTGTTCGTCATCTCCCTCCAAAATTGTGGAAGCGGCATGGCATGCCTTTCCCTTCGCTTTGATTTTTCTTCAATGAAGAAGAGGCTACCCATTGCTCATCCTCAAGCGGTGCGGGTGGATCCACGAGGACTTAGCCATTTGGTACGTATATGATACAAGTCCTTTACGGCGTTGCTTGTGTGAGTAGATTCACCCGTCTTCATTCGACTTTGACCTTGGTTTGGGTTCAAACCATGTCAATGTGCCGACCCAAAACTTATGGACCTTCTTTTCTTTGGATGGCTTCATAGTGATGACCCTACGTCAATTAAAGCTTGGATTTTATCCTTAAAGAGGATTTAGTGGGGTGATGAATTGCTGTGTCTGTATGATATTTTGGGTCGTTCGTCCTCATTGCTTCCTCTTGATTACGAATCGGAGGAGCTTGATCTGTTATTTTTCGACAAGATATTTGAAGAGGCAGGAATCTCGTCGTCCCTAAAGGAATAGGACTTGGGAATCACGGCTCTAAGGCCTTGTTTACGTGGCCCGAGGTTGCCCGTTGATTGCGCTTTTATTCTTGGCCCGTTCTTCTTCTTTGCTGTAGCTGCTTTGGGGTTGGAGTTGGAGCGTTTGGTTCGCAACCGTCTTAGCTGTTCTTTCCCTTGCGTGGGACAAAGTTAAGCCGGAGCTTCGGTCGGTGGCCTCTTTCGCCTTTTTCCTCTTGAGGAATCTTTCGGCTGCTCTCCACGAACCTTCAAGTCCTTCCCGTTATAGGCGGTCTTTGTCCCCATTGCCTCGAGCGTCTATCGACAAGTTATTGTGGCGGTCGAAGGATGAACTCTTCCGTTATTGGATCCGGCGGTTCATTGCCTTGTTAGAATCGTTTGACAAAAATATCCACGGTTTCTCCGTCCTTACGCTTCCGTCGAGCAATGTCGATGATCGATACTTACGTCGTCGTCGAAAAGTGGTGAGCTAGACTCCATGTCGTCCCGGTATGAATGCTCACGGCGAGGCGGTACCCGATGGCGGCTCCCGCGAGTACCAGCGAATGGCCGAACCATCGGGGCTCGTTTAGGATATGACTCGAGTGCGACTTGAAGTAAATCAAGTCTTTGCGTCGGGAACCCTTCCGTCAAGCGGTGTGAAGTTTATAAAATTAAACTTAGGCAGTGCGGGATTGATTCCTCCCGGGTATGGGCAAGGAATACTGTCTTCTTCACCTCTTGGTTAATGAGTTGATTTTGCTTTGAGGTCTTTGATCTTCGTTCTCATGAACAACGGCCTCTACGTTATGTAATGGCGTTGCGTGGTTGAGAGGGTTATCCTCCTCTTGTACTTCCTCACGGTCGAATGTTGTCATCTTGATCGGCGTCGATCGCGGCGACTCGATTCACCTCGATGCTTTGTCAAGGCTTGGATGTTGGTGCGTGCATTTCTCTCATCGATGCATGGCCAAATCCATCTCTAGCGAAGTTTTCCGTTGTTTAGGCGCTTACGTCTAGCATTTTAGCCACTTGATGCATGCGATCATAAAGCGTTTCTTGGGGGCTCCCTTCACTAGATACTGTATGATGAGGCGATTCGAACCAATATCCGAAGCATCATCCTCGCGGGTATCCCTTCGAAAGTTTGTCATTATCGGACGCGGATAGTCGGACCATAAGCGAGTTAGCCGTTGCGATCTTGTTGGGAATAGCCGTGGCGGCGGTTCTTCTTGGTCATATTATTAGTGACCTCGGCAATTCATCTTCGGGATGCCATCCTACCGGAATCGCCTTGACCTAGGTCTTGGCGTGTCGGTGCTAAGTCTCGGAAGGCCGAAACTCTTTACGGTTTTTGCGGCAATTGCACTCGAAACCTTGTCTTGATGAGCTTAGAGCACAAGCACGGCGTATGACTTTGGGGAATCCTCGAGATTTCCTCGTACCCCTTTCGGTATCTGACTCGCCGGTATGATGCGGAGCAACCGCCGTGTGTCGCACGATCCCTCGGGTATAGCGTCGTCGTCGTCGGGCAGCGTCTCCCGAGAATTCCGAAAGTGACTTCGCCTCGACTTTCGCTTATGTGGCGTGAAGTCTGGTGGACTCGGACTTGATCTTTATTAGGTTGGTGGGACCATAGGGATCTTCCCTCGCCGTGGAAGAGTGCGCCTCTGCATGAGGTGATCCGTGATTCCTTGAGGACTAAGCGATCCTTGATAGTTGGATTGGTGGTGGTGGCGGGAGTTGGCTTCACCAGGGATTGAATCTTGATGCCTTTGACTTTGGCGTGAAGTCGGACTTGGACTTTGGCAGGTTTGCAATGCTTGTAGCCCGGCTTAAGTGCGGGGCGAGGCTGGGTGTGGAAGCAGCTGGGTTGGGGCACCGTTAGACTTAGGCCTCAAACTTGGCGGTATCTTTGGCGGCTTCTTCCCCACCTCCTTCTTCAATTCCACGAGCTTGTTGTACCAACTCGTGCACAGTGCAGAAGTGCCGCAGCTTCGGATACACTCACGAAGCATGGGCGGTTCCGTTTGACACGGACCGCTCGTTAGTTGGCAACTTGGATGAACGTCGATCGCGAGGCTGGAGCCTGCGTAAGTCTGGATCTTAGTAAAACCGTAGCGGACCCCATCCATGGATTACCGCGGCCTTGGCGTATTCTGCGCGCCATGCTTTGGCGTCGCCTTTGGCTTCGCTTGAAGAGTCGCGGTAGCGTCATCGGCGTTCATCTCGGTAGCTGTATCGGAGGACTTGAAGGGGATTTTCTCTACCTACGGCGGTGGGATTGGACTCGCCGTCCGGGGCTCTACATCGGGAGGCCCATCGGGTTCTCCCCTGCGGAGGAGACCTTCTTGGAAGCGGCGAGGCTGGATCTGGAGGAGGGTGAGGATAGGTACTTCTCGAACTTCTCTTGGTGAACTTCGAACTTCGACCTCTTCTTCCACGGGATAAGAATCGCGGTTCGCGACACGGCGACCTCCGATCGAGGCGGTGACTCTTGTAATCGCCCGGCTTGTTCGCGGTAAAAGTCGTTGTATTATTCATTGTTCTTTGAATTCGTTTCTGACTTCTTGGGCCTACAACAAAATTCAAACAAAAATGCCTTTTATTTTAAAGTACAATGAAAGCGAAAATTACAACTTCTCCTGTAATGAACAAGCGCTTCGGATCCGTTTATCGGGATCACCGCTTGTGTGGGTTATTCGCTGTCTTTGGGGACTTGAATCGTCGTGGACCAGGCGCAATTCGATCAGGTGGAAGCCGGGTTACGGAACTTCTGAGCGTGAAGGGCTCGTTTCGCGAAGGAAGCGAAGCGCTGAGGATCATACTCCGCGAAGGAGAGGATCGCCGGGGATCACCTCCGAAGGAGAGGATCGCGGGCGGGTGAATCTACTAGGAGAAATCACAGCGATGCGTAGCCGACCCGGTTTGTTTACCTGCTGATTGTCGATTGAACTTCGTGCTTCGCCCGGTGCTTTCCGGAGCTATCGTCGGCGGCTCGTAGAACTTCGCGAGAATCCAAACTCCTAAAATAAAACAAATCCCGAACTTAGCAAAGTCGCTGAAGTCCAAGCCAAAATCCGTCCGGCCCCTCATGAAGACCCCCTATTTATACAAATGCGAGTCTTCGACCACTGGCGAGCCACCTCGGCAGAAATGGCGAGTGGCTGCGACGTGGTAACCGAGCCACCTAAACCACTGGCAGTACCTCGGCCAAGTTGGCGCGCCCTCTCGCCGTTTTCGTCGTTTTTCCGTCGTTTTCGGCGTTTTCCGTCTCGGGCTTGGGTTCCGTCCGTATTTGATTAGGGACTAATTCTTGGTTCGTTCGGTTCAAGCGTCCTTAAATCGATGCGTCTGTTCAAGTCCGATTTAAGCCGGTGCTTGTGGCCATTGTGGGTTTCTTGCCGTCGGGTTAGCGTCTTAGCGATTGGCGTCCGTATCATTCGATGGGTTGTCATTCGCGACTCCCGTCCGAGAGTTGGTATCGGGATCTTGTAAGTATTTTTAGCGCCTACAACTACTTCTAGCATGGTTAGCTTCACTTTGGGTGGTAGGTATCTTAAGCTTTGGGCAAAGTTAAGCTACCTCGGTGAAGTTGGATTACTGTCATTGGCTGGTGGGGCTATCTTTAGGAGGCTTGTCTTGCTCTTGGTGAAGTTCATTTTGCCGGTGAGGTTGGGGCTGCCTTCAGCGAATTTCGCCTTGTTGTAGGTGGCGGAGTTATCTTCACTCTAGACGAAGTTCATTGGGCTTCCAGCGAATCTCAAACTGCCTTTGGCGAAGTTCGCCTTGACATATGTGAGGGTCAATTTTGACCTTAGGTTCGCACTACGGCAAATTTTGCGATAACTCCTCACAATTGCCATCGAAGATTGGTTCGACGAAATGAGTTCGTCAAACTTTGGTTGGTCAAATTCAATGACGGCGATTATTGAGCAGAGATCTTAGTGTGGGACTCGACACAATCTTCTCGTCGGTTGAGAAGGAAATCCCCAGCAGAGTCGCCATCCTGTTTCGGATTCTTTGTATATTGTAATTGACGCAGATTATAATAAAAATATTATAATGAAATAAAGGAAAAATTTATATTTCCTGGGTTATTTTCTGTGTTCCGGTGGAGCGTCGATCTTGTACTCCGTTGAAGGTACAACTAAAACAATGTGTCTTTCACTGATTGATGATCTCTAATCTCTCGGAAGATAGCACAGTCTTCTCTGGTTGAAGGGATATTAACGAATCCTTTCTCACAAGGATCGTTGATCAGGCTAAATGATTAGCCGATAATAATGATCTCTGAAGATCAATGAGAATGGAGGAGAGATGTGCCTTTGGTCAATGTAGCCTCTAAATCTCTCACTCTCTTTTCTCAATGGCAAAGAGTCTAACCCCAAGACCTTTCCTCCGCCTCTCTCCTCTCATGCCCTGTTGATCATGCATATTTATAGGCTTAGGAGTGATAATCACATTTTTATTATAATTTTTTACTCTCGTCATCTATCTTATATAAATAAATATACCACTAATAATTATTTTTATCTTAATTTGCAGGTTATTGAAGAAATAACCAAAAGACTCAAACTCCCTGATTTTTTACCATTTATTGAAGCCCAAATATGAAGACAAAAGAAGGCCCAAGAAAGCTTAAGGATCCATGAAGAAATCGGGTCAAAGAATCACAAAAAAATCAAAACTGCACAAACCAATCGATGGGCCGACCGATTGGTCAATCGATTGGCCAACCGATTGGTGAGCGGCAGAAACAGATTTGTGGCTGGATTTTAATTCCTTGATTACCAAGTTTCATCCAAGAGTTCTCCTTCTTTGCTGTAGGCTATAAATATGGGGTAGAAGGTGAGAGGTTTGAGTGTGAAATATTTTGTAAAAACTCTTTTTGGAGAGGAGAGTTACTCTTAATTGAGAATACCTTTCAAATTGTAATTTTTTATTACAATTACTAAAAGAATATTTTCACCTCTTCATATTTTTCTTTTCTTTTTTTTATTTGATCATGAAGATGAAGATGAGATGAAGATGAAGATCAAGATGAAGATTTGCATTCATCAGGAGGCTAGAACTCTCTTGGAATGTAAGTGTTCTCTTTTGTTAATATATTTATCTTTTACTTTCTTTTCTTGTTGTTAAATATTTATGAGGGTAGAACCCTCTTGAATTAGATTTATTTTAATACTTGTAGAGTATATTTACTTTCATGTCTTTACTTTCTTGCTTTAAATTCTTACATTTATTTTTTAGCTTAGATTTTATATTCTTACACTATTCACCTTGAGGCTAGAACCCTCTTGGGATTAGTTTTACTTTTGTTCATTTTCCTTTTCTTTGATTTGCCTTAGGCTAGAACCCTCTTAGGAATTAGTTTTTATTTTTCTTCCTTTTCCTTTGATTCGCCTTGAGGCTAGAACCCTTTTGGGAATTGTTTTCATTTTTATTTTCTTTAATTCACCTTGAGGCTAGAGCCTTCTAGGAAATTGCTCTTTTCTAAGATGTGAAACTAATTCTTGTAAGAACTCTAGAAATTGCATGAAACTAAGCTTTATTTCTTTTATAATTTGTGAATCATTCTCTTATGCTTAAAATGATCATGTTTAGGATAGTCAACTAAAGAACTAATTGGTAGAAGTAATTCTAGAATTACTATTTAGTTGTTATTCTTTTCATGAGTATTAATTTTACTTGGATAATAATTTGATAGGTTGTGCTTTCCTTGAGTGGTTTGATAGTCTATACTTAATAAATCTAAAGTAGAATGTGATAAAAAGAGAATGGTTCATATTTTATAAGTGAGATTAGCTAGTGGATTTAATTCTAGATTCCTCATATCTTTAATTGAATCCTCCATCTTTACTTTCTTAATTTTCCTCTTTATTCTTGATTTTCATTTGTTTGTTTTATTGTCCTTCATTTTATCCATCATTCTTTCTTCTCTCTCAATCTTATTTTGTTTTTATTCACACATATTCACAAACACTCTCTTTATCTCTCCACAACCACTTTTCTTTTATCACTCCTAATTGTCACACACACAACATAAGAATCAATTTTGATTAATTTTACAACACCTTCCTCATTGGATCGATAACTTTTTATACTATAACTTGATAGTTGTGCACTTGTAATTTTAGGTTCATATATTTATAACCTATCAAGGAGCATTAAGTGGGTGAGTTAGTGGGCCTTAACTCCTTAAATGGGTGAGTTAGTGGTCATTAACTCCTTTTATGGGTGAGTTAGTGGTCATTAACGCTTCCTTAAAAGTAGCTTGAGCATTATGGCGAGGTTAGCGATACGGCCATGGTGAGTTGGCGGAATGGGTGAAGCGGCCCGTGGGCTACTAGGCGGCTTCGTTCTGCTGGAGTGAGCATCTTTGGCTGACCATTTGCGGCCGGCTTTATTCGGCGAACCCATGGCCGGCAAACTTAAGCTATGTGTTCTCTGGACTATTTGGTGGCTTCGTTTTGGGCAAGCCTCGCTAGAAGCTTCACTTTGATTTGGTCTTGATAGCGAGCTTCACTATGGCTTGGGCGAGCTTTGCTGATAAGTTTAGATTTGACTCAGAATCTGACTTGAACTCATTTATTGGCTCGGCCGACTTGAGGGGCGTTCTTCGCTTCGACCCGAGTCCTCCTTGCCGGATCTGATCATGTTCGCATGTGATCCAAGTGAACTTCGCTGTAGCCTACCATATGCTAATGCTTGAGCCCATCTGAAGTGTTTAACCCATGGGTGTTTACTTCTTAGACTCGGACTCAGGATTGGTCTAATAGAGTATATTTTAACAGTCTACAAGTGAGTTTCCTATTTTGATGACTTATTGCCTCAAAGATGGAAGGAAAAACCAAGTCCCACCGGGTGTGCCAGAATTTATAGGGTCAAAATTGTCTATCTAAATTAGTTGCGTATAAGTGCATCCAATTAAGATAGATAACTTTATCTTGTATATCAATCTCATCAAATTCACCCTACGGGAGAGGGTTTTATTTTTATGTGAGTTCATGGTTTTCAATAGACTCAAGAGTCTATTGTTAATTACCCTTACTAATGAAAGAACCTTCGATTAAGAGTCAATAAAAGTCATCAAAAATAAAAGAAAACTCGCAAAAGATGAAAATACAATAATCTTATTATTATTTCTTTAAATGATCATATACATGGCTTAACCAGGGGCATACCTCCAGTGTACAAATTTTCATATAAAGTCCTAGACTAGAGATGTGATGATTGAAATTTGGGTTTGGGTTTGACTTGGAGAAACAAACTTGGATTTTTGAACCCAGTTTGGAGACGTGGAGGTGAAATTCAGAGTTTTGGCCCAGTTTATCGACGTAAAGGTCAAATTGGATATTTATTCCAGTTTTATGACATAGTGGTCAAAATTGGAATTTGGCCCAGTTTAATGACGTAGTGGTCGAATTTGATATTTTGCTCTAGTTTAACGACGTAGAGGTCAAATTTAGAATTTTATCCAGTTTAACGACTTAGAGGTCAAATTTGACTTTGAGATCCAATTTAACGACGTAGAGGTCAAATTTGGTATTTAACCCAGTTTAATGACGTAGAGGACAAATTTGATTTGAGATCCAGTTTAACGGCGTAGAGGTCAATTTGATATTTTACCCAGTTTAACGACGTAGAGGTCGAATTTGGAACTTATTCCAGTTAAACGACATAGAGGTCAAATTTGGAATTTATTCTAGTTTAATGACATAGAGGTCAAATTTAGAATTTCCTTCAGTTTAACGACGTAGAGGTCGAACTTGATATTTGTTCTTGTTTAGCGATGTAGTGGTCAGATTTTGATATTTGTTCTAGGTTAACGACGTAGTGGTCAGATTTAGAAGTTCCTCCAGTGTAACGACGTAGAGGTCGAATTTAGAAATTTGCCCAGTTTAATGACATAGAGGTCGAATTTGGAAGTTCCTCTAGTTTAACGACGTAGAGGTCGAATTTGGTGTTTGGCCAAGTTTAATGACATAGAGGTCGAATTTGGATATTTTGCTATGGTTTGACGACGTAGAGGTCGGCTTTGATTTTGTAGTTCGAATTGTGTATTTTTAGCTAGTTTAAACGACTTAGGGGTCGAAACAATTGAACCTTTTGATCTTAAATTTATTGGCGCATGTTCTTACATCAGGTTATTTCTAGTGTGTTTTTTTACACAAATTATTCTTTCATCCAGTTTGGTGACGTAGAGGTCCGTTCTTGTGTTTTCTTTCTATGTCAAATTTTTTATCTAGTTTAGGGACATAGAGGTCCAAGTCAAGTTTGGTGACTTTCATATTTTTCTTGAATTTACCTTTGTATTTTCAACATGTCGAGGGACCCAACTGCGATTTCTGGACTAGATTGCAAAACTAGGTTGAAGTACAATTTCTGTAAATTTTATAGCTTGTAAACTACAAATTCTGAGTTGTTTTGTAGTTTCTGGACTTAAATGCAATTTTTGCAGTTATTTCAGGATAAAAACTATAAATTTTAAGACTGTTTTGCAAAACGTGGCTTAAATATAATTTTTGTAGTTTTTCAGGGTGTTAACTGTAAATTTTGGGCTATTTTTTATAATTTCTGGACTGAATTGTAATTTTCTTGATTTTCCCGCGTCTGAACAGTAATTTCTGGACTGATTTGTAATTTTCTAGACTTTCTAGGGACTGAATAGTAATTTCTGGACTGATTTGCAGCTTGAGTAATTTCAGGGACTAATTTGTAGTTTTTTTGGGCTTAAATACAATTTCTGTAGTTTTTCAAGGAGGTGTAAACAGTAAATTATGGATAGCTTTGTAATTGCAGAATTGTTTAGATTAATCTCAACAAACTTTGGAGGGGGCCATTCGGAAATTTCGAGGGGGTGATTTTGTAATTAAGTTGAGGGGACTGTTTTGCAATTTGAAGAATTTCTATGTGAATTGTTTCTAATGCATGAGATATGTGGAGGGGCTTGTTTGTAATGTGCACAACGTTGTGATGATTTGAAGAGCTTGAAATTTCCCTGTTATGATTTTTGGCAGGATCACATCCTTATAGTGATAGGAATTTTAGCATATGTCCATGGGGATATAATGTTTTAATCATATTCCTTAATCAAGCTTTAATTAGAATTCTTTCTCTAACAGGACTCCCCTTCACAAAGCTCTATAAATTAACAATATGGCTGGAATATTCATAACCATTGAGAATCAGAATCGCAAAGTCTAAAATTAAATGATTTGTTTTATAGAGATCACGTCGTGATCTGAAGGTATACATAACTCTTCTTACAATTTGCCGGCCCGAAGTACCGGCGATCTATTTTACTTCCTTCGCTTGTTCCAAGCCTTGAACATGGATCTACATCACGCTACATATCTTCTTACCAAAATCCTCTTTTTCTTTTTTAAGCTATCTACAAGTGACTAGCAATTTATATGGGGTGTTATGGTCATCAAGAGCTGTTTGAACTTTAATATGCTAGCACACATGTCAAGTACCAACCAGCACCTCATATATAGACCTTTTTTTTCTTTTTGGTAAACTGATGATCATGTGGATTTATGCAAAAATCTATTTTTTGTTATTTTTTAATCTATTCAAGTCATGCAAAATCCAAGTTGAACTCATGCAAAGATTCGCATCGCTTTTAAATAAAAATTTATGAAAAAGGAATATGTCGATCTCGGGAGAGGACGATGCCTCGAGGGTTGAGCATGGTGGCTCGAATGAGGACGGTGCCTTGGGTTTAGCATGGTGGCTCGGGGTGTTGAGCATGGTGGCTCGGGGTGAGGACGGTGCCTCGAGGGTTGAGCACGGTGGTTCTATGAGGACCGTGCCCTGTTTGTACGGTGACTCGGTTGAGCTGGTGGTTCGGGTGAGGACGGTGCCTCAGATGAGTGCTTTGACTTTGCCGTTATTCGCTAGAGATGGGAGATGAGGGGGTGGGTGATTTGCAATTTTTTGGTGACCGATTGAAGTTGGAAAGAGGCATACTCAGATGAAAGTATATATCTATGCTTTTTTTTTTGTTGATGGTGGTCACAGAGTTATGAGAAGAGGAAGTTTAGGCTGACGCTTTTTTTTTGTTGCTGTGGAACTTTTGTTGCTACCCTTTCTCTTTTTTTTCTTTTAGTGTGGATGACTTTTTTGGCCAAGAGAATTTCGGTGCTGGGGGCTCTTTTCTTTCTTTCTTTTTTTTTTCACCATAGGGTTATTTTTTCTCTCTTCGTGGAGTTGTGGTATATATTGGGGAGAAACATTTGTGATAAGATTTTAGTATTTAGAGTATAATGATAAGGTCAAGTTTTAAGATATTTTCTAAAAATTGTATCTTCACGCATCTAATCCTTTTGGATTATTTGTTTCTTATCTTTTTGCAAAATGATCTCTTTTTTCATGTAGATTATCTAAACCGCTTCTACACGCAAATTGTGCAAAGAATGAAACTCTTAGACTTAATGCTACGATGTTGAATACGTAGGCTTCATCTTTTCACGGAAGACTAACCCGGCGACGCTGTTAGGGCCGACCTATCCCTTAGGATTCGAATCAAACCCCAAGAAGAATTTTGGATTTTGATTGATAGGATTAAATTGGTGAGAGAGGAGGAACTTTATGTTCTATTTCTCAATGAAACCAACAAATAGGGCCCGCTATAGAATCAAGAGGATTCGACGCCCTTCACTCGGACGACTTGATCCAAACAATCTCAAGATACCTTCAATGGGCCACCTAAGATGAAGATGGACTAAGAGTGGATCTCCACTCCGAGAACCGAATAAAAACTCGTGACCTTCAGGACAACCTGGTTTGAAAACCTCGGCAAGATACCTTCACCTAGAATGAAAGATGGGACTAAGAGTGGTATCTCACTCCGAGAACGAAAGAGACTCGAGGTGACCTTGGCGGACAACCGGTCCTAAAACCTCGGCGATACCTTGGTCGGCTACCTAGGAGGATGGAACTAAAGTGGGATCTCCACTCCAGAACCGAAGAGGCTCGGGTGACCTTGAGTGGGACAACACAGTCGAAAACCTCGGTAGCGTACAGTCCAGTAGCTAGGAGAGGATGGAACTAAGAGTGGGATCTCCACTCCGAGAGCCGAAGAGGCTCAGGGTGACCTTGGGACAACACGGTGCGAAAACCTCGGCGTGCCAGTTCGAGCTACCTGGAGAGGGATGGAACTAAGAGTGGGGTCTCCACTCAGAAGGCAGAAGAGACTCGGGTGACCAGGCCGGACAACTGGTGCGAAAATCTGGCGATACCTTTAGTCAGTAGCTACCTAGGAGAGGGATGGAACTAAGAGTAGGGTCTCCACTCCAGAATCGAAGAGACTGGTGACCTTCAGGGACAACTGGTTTGAAAACCTCGGCCAGTACTAGCTGATCGGCTACCTAGGAGAGATGGAACTAAGAGTGGGATCTCCACTCCGAGAACGAAAAACTCGAGGTGACCTTGAGGCGGACAACCTGTTTGAAAACCTCGGCATACCCGATTAGCTACCTAGACATAGGATGGATAGAACCCTTCCGCTTATCACGAAGGGGATCTTACGCTGAGAGGAAGAATTTTATATTCTATCTCCTACAGGAAAGGGATTTTGAGTGGGCCTCTTGTTCATAGAAGGAATCAAGAGGGGATTTTGGTAATGTACCAGAAAATTTGTAGACCTACCATCAAGGAATTTGATCGGTGGGGGAAATCATGATGGAGGATAAATTTAGGGTTATCCTCAAGGAAAGTGGGTGAAACATCCCACGAGGAACTTCCCAAAACGGGTTATCCCAAGATACTAAGGGTAGTATTTCTTGAGGAACTTCTGCTCGGCATTAATTGCGGTCGCCATTTTGGGTAATTAGGCGATACGCACCATTAGAGTAGACCGTTTCTATTACAAACGAACCCTCCCATTTAGGTTCGAATTTGCCTTTCTTCTTGGAAGTGAGGATTATCGGTCGTCGAGCAGCGAGGACCAAATCTCCTTCTTTGAAACTCCGTTGTCGTACTTTCTTGTTGAAAGCTCTCGACATCCTAGCTTGGTAGAACTCAATGCATTCTTGAGCTTCCAGGCGCTTTTCATCCAACATCTCGAGCTCTTCGAGATGTTTCTGATGCTGTTCTTCGATCGTCATCTCCGTTGCAAGGGCTATCGGGTGGCGGAATCTGATTTCCAATGGGAGAACTTCCACCCGTGGAGAGAGAATGGGGTCTCTCGGTTGGCGTCGTATGGTTGTCGCGATATGCCCGAGTGCTTCTCCGAGTTTATCATCCCAATCTCGCTTGTTATTTTTCACAAGTTTCGACAAAATTTTGATGATTGTCTTGTTGAATGCCTCAGCCTAATCCATTTGGTACCGGATTATAGGTCGCTGACGAGACGCCTTGTATTTTGAATTTCATAAAATCGATGAAGGAATTGCCGATGAATTGGGGACCGTTGTCATGCACGATCCGCCTTGGAACACCGTGTCGGTAGATGACATGGTGTTTGATAAATTTAATGACGGTACTTTACTTTTAACGGATTGCTTCAGCCCACTTGGAGAAGTAGTCGTGATCGCTAGAATAAACCCGATGCCTTTGGTATTGCGGAGGAAAAATGGGACCTACAACGCCCATTCCCATGTCTCGAATGGCGGGGATGTGGCTGAAGGATGCAACCGCCCGAGGTTGATGCATATAATTGGCGTGAATTTGACCGCATGGCATTTCGGCGTGCAGCATTGCGTCACTAATCATTGTTGGCCAAAAGTAGCCCATTCTCGATTGATCGTTAGAGCTTGGGACGGTGAGTGCGCACCACATTCACCTTCGTGCTTCCCGAAGGACCTCTCCTCTTTGTTTGAGAGGCATCGGAGTAAAGACCATCGTAGCCCGCGATATAACATCCGGTCTCCGTCGTAGAAGAATCTTGGAGCTCTTCGCCGATTGACTCTTCTCCTTCACGCCTTCGCATAATACCATGTAAGACGAATCGATGATAGGAAAGCCAATCTCGGCTCCAACTTAGTTTGGGTTATGCGCACTTTGGTAACTATCCGCTATCTTCTTGCACCTCATCATATATTGGTACGTAAGAGTTGGTGAGTCCTAACCGAACTAGTTGTTCGTGTCGTAAGGTTGTGCCGCCGACATACCGCTAATGCGTCAATGCACGATACGCTTCAAGGCGTGGAATATATTCGATGAAGAATTCTTCAAATGAGTCCGCCATTTCAACGCTATCCGATGATAGGGGACTGATCGTGGTTCCTAACTTCAGAGTCACCACGACCGCTTAACTATCAATTGCAATCGCCAGACGCTTTGAGATACTCGACCTCCTTGGCGTAAACTAAGTCCAATAAGTAGCGCATTGTATTCGCCACGCTATTAGAGCAAGGTGCGGAGTGAATAAGCACGGGCATGACATGATTCCCGGGAATCAAGACAACTCCACCCCAAATGAGATTTTAGAACATCCATGGGCACTTGCCACATTAGTGGCCCGAGAAGCCCGCCAAAATACAACCGCCATATTTGTTGATGCGATAGTGTTGACTTCCGACTTCATCCGAAGATCATCATATAGCTCAATCAAGGCCTTGTCGGGTTGGCGCCAAGAGATCGCAAATCGCTTGTCCTTTGACCGACTTTTATTGTTTGAAGTGCAAGTCATATTGGGACAAAGCGGCCCTTTGCAAACGCCAACTCATAGAGGCGGGTCAATATGAATATTCGACCGGATTTACGCAGAGATAACATAAATCGCTGTCCGACTAAATAGTGCCGCATTTTCCAATCGCAACACTAATGCAAGGCACCGCCGACCATTGGGTATCGAGACTCAAGACCGACTAATGTTCGCCGTAATACACCGCCGCTCATGACCGCCGCCGCCATCTCGCGCGAAGTAAGGCGCTTAACGAGTGATCCGTCAGCTTTGACGTAAATCAAACGGTTTTCCCAACCGCTGCGCAACAAGAACAGAGGTTTAGCGAGATACGATTTGATCTCTTCAATGCTTTCTCGACAGGCGCCATCCCAAATAAACGACACTCTTTTTGTTCAACTTAGAGAACGGTTGGCACTTCCTGATAGGTTGATATGAACCGCCGGATGTACTAATCGCTCTTGTAACCCTCGAAGTTCTCTCGTGATTTCTGAGGTTGCAACTCTTGAATCGCTTTCACTTTGTCGATCGACGTGGATGCCCTTATTAGTGATGACAAAGCCGAGGAACTTGCCACCGACATCCCAAGGAAGGATTTGGCAGATTCATCTTTAGTCGATGGGTTCGCATGAGCTCAATACCGCTCTAAGATCTTTGATGTGATCTCCTTTGTCACGCTTTTCACGACCAAGTCGCCGACGAGCATTCGACCGCTTTCCCGAGATGATCCCGAAAATCTTAGTCATTGCTCGCCGATATGTGGCCGCATTTTGAGGCCGAACGCATGACCGTAGCAATATATACCGATGGGCGCTCAACGCCGGTGCTTGGCATCATCGGGTGCATCTTGATCCGATTGTAACCCGAAACCATCCATAAATGACATTCTTTCAAATCCACACGTATTGTCAACTATGACATCGCGATTGGAAGAGGAAAGTCATCTTTTCGGCAAGCACTGCGATCAGAGTCTACATAGATCCTAATCGAACCATTCTTCTTCATGACCGACTATATTCGCCACCCAACCGATGTTGAATTTCCTTGACTAATCCCGCATTCTATGAGTTTCTTCACTTCGCCAACGATTGCTCAGAAGATTTGTGGACTAAACCGCCTTTGCGGTTGCTTGACAGTTTGACATCCACCTTGATGTTGAGGCGATGTGTCGCCACATTAGGTCGAGTCCCGCATGTCCTCGTAGCTCCGTGCTAATACATCGATATACTCCCCGATTAGGTGATCAACTCTTCCTTCTCTTCTCGAGGGAAGAGTATTGCCGATGTTTATGAGCTTAGGATGCTCTTCGTCACCCATATTAACCTCGACTACCTCGCCCTAGTGGGGGTTCTCTTTGTTCAATCTATCCCCAAACCGCTTCTTTGAGTTGATGGATCCATGGGTCTTCCCATGTTGGCATATCTTCATCACTCTCAATAGTAGCAGGATTGACCGTAGCCATATTTGACATCAAAGCCTTGAAAGCTTCTCCAGGTCGGTGTCTAATCCCAAGTCAAGAATCGCATTTAATGTCCGCCTCATCGGGTGGATTATCATCAATCACCATGAGCATTCATCTTCTCGAGGAGGATTCAGATCCCAATCCCCGCCTAAATGCATAGTAGTTATTCGCTTCCTCTTGGGACATACCGCCGAGGGACTCGAGTGTATGCTTAAAATTGCTTATCGGTACCCAAACGACTCTCAGAACGATTGACTATGCCGCAAAACGCATCACGGTTTCCACGAATTTATAAGGTGAGCCTACGATGCATACAAGCCAACAAGGTTGCATAAATGTGGGATAAATCCAACAACAAAGCTTCAAAATCAATAAGATTCGACGGCGAGATCGATTGATTCAACGTCAACGAGATCGATTCAAACGACGACAAGACAAGGATCACCATCACTTAACCTCGCCAACGCCATCGAACCAACCAATTCGAAGAAAGAAATGAATCGACACCTGACTTAAGACGACAACGACGCAGATCGAGATAAAATGTCACT
>CM022706.1:49599367-49664269 GCA_012295165.1 Asparagus setaceus | reverse complement strand
CAAGCAGTTTCATAGGAAGAAAAGGGTGTATAAGTATTCTGATAGATCATGGTTGATAGGATAATACAGTCTAAATAGTAGTCGTACAATAGTCTTGCAAATGTGCACCTAATATCAACGCTTGATCATCTGGCACCGACTCCAAATTGAATAATGCTAACATTCATTCGGTGAACATTTAATGTCGTGGATCCAATGCACTTGATAATTTTCCTCTTTGATAGTGACTCGCGAATCAAGAAAAGTCATAGCCCAACAAAACGTAACTTGTATTGACAAGTAAGATTTTAATTAGCGCTTCTTTCCTGAAACCACCCTAACAATAGGGTCATTTTATAAAACTATCTTTCATTTTCAATTTATATGTAAACTACTTTTAAAATTGGTTTTGTTCCAATCAACCACATTATTGCCAAATCTTCACTAAAAATCCAAAATAACCTTAAATGTAACGGTCAAAGCACGTGGACTCATATCCTAACTAGACCTAAACATTAACAACGTGAGTCATATGTCTTCAATGTGAGTTTTTAAAGCTATTTTGGTTTTCAGCTGAAAATTTTGACCGGGAAGTGGTTGATTGAAAAACCCACATTAGAGATGATTTACGTGATAAATTAAAAATAAAAAGTGATTTCTATGAAATGACCTTAAAATTAAGGTGGTTTCTAGAAAAACCCTTTCAATTATGATGTGTTAAAATGGAACAGTGCATCGTAGGAGCTTCGTGCACAAGGCTAGTCTCCTCTATACACGAGGACTGGTCCAAAATCAGGATGAAATATTTGATGTTATCGATTCATTATCTCAATGATGGGTTCTTGTTTCCTTGCTAAGCATCAACTAAACCCCGCCGATTCGGACGATCACCGACGGTGGTCCACGGATTACGCCCCCAAGACAGAAAAGTCCCACAAAAACAGGAGATCTACACTTGTAGTATCTTTTGTTCGAGTTTGTAAGAAAGTTATTTAATTTCTTTGTAACTGAGAATAAAAAGTGTAATTTTCTCAAGTTTTGCAATGGAAAAGACTTTCGACCCAAACATTAACCTCGCAGTAATCTAAAGGCCAATTTAAAGCCACAACAACCACGTGGATTAAGTGGTGGGCACGCTATGCCCACGCCCATATCGCTAACCCATCGCCACAATTCTTGCATGCCGCTTACGCTAGCAAAGCCCTATAAATGGCGGTGAGCGTACCATTAGAAGGAAGCTTTTGGAACTTTTGAGATCAACACTTGCGACAAGAAAGAGATCAAGCTCTTCATCGCCAATCTCAAGATCATCTCAACTCGCTCGATCGCCAACGGAAGCAATCTCAACGGAGCATTGAGTGAAGCATCCTATCGCTACCGAAACCCACCTTAAAAGAGAAGTCAATCAATCTTCTTCCTCAGAATCGGTGAAAATTTGATTGTAAACCCATTCATTCAATCAATAAACTTTTTTTCGACTCTACAATGACTAACTTAGCGCTCACTTGTCCAGGTATAGTCCAGAGGTGCAAAGATTAATGAATAAGTGGGGGTAGACCTTGCGTGAGGAGAGGGTCTCTGTTTCGATCGAGGTCCGCGTACTCCACCCATGGCTGCATATGTCCCCGAAGGGAAGCCTGATAACTCTACGGATTCAGGAGAGGACTGTGATAAGTCTCTTCGTCAGATGACGAGTATTGCTGGTTGATCAATGACCAATCATCCGATCCGGGAAATGGACATTCATCTGAGTCCTCTGCTTGGGATTCTGACGTTAGCATCGGCAAAATGTTCAAGGATTTGATGTCGAATATGACAATAGCCGATCCCGCCACGATGGAGGATGACGAGCAGACGCCGACATGGGAAGACCCGTGGATTCATCACTTAAACATGCAGTATGGAGACCGGTTCGAACAGAGAGAACCTCTGACCGAAGATATAGTGATTCAAGTCAATATGGGTGACGATGTTTATCCGAAGCCCATATTCATGTGTGGCAGCCTTTCCCCAGAGGAGAAAGAGGAATTGATTGCTATTGTCCGAGAGTATATCGATGTTTTCGCTTGGAATTATGAAGATATGCCAGGGCTTGACCCAAATGTATGCACTCCACCGCCAATATTAAACCGATGCCAAACCAGCCTAACAACAACAAAGACGCTTCGTCCGCAGATCATGGAAGCAATCAGAGCGAAGTAAAGAGGCTCATAGAGTCGGTTTTATCGTGGAAGAACAACACCCGATTGGCTCGCGAATATTATCCCGCTCTAAAAAGAACGGTACAATCAAAATCTGATCGACATGATCTGAATATGGCGCGTCCGGCGATGACTTTTCGCCCCAATCACGATGTGATCGCTGACAATACGCGGTGGGTT
Source organism: Asparagus setaceus (assembly GCA_012295165.1). NCBI lineage: Eukaryota > Viridiplantae > Streptophyta > Magnoliopsida > Asparagales > Asparagaceae > Asparagus > Asparagus setaceus. The sequence goes on along the minus strand of CM022706.1, from coordinate 49,661,909 downwards.
CGAGAGAATGTCCTTTATAGATGGGTTTTCGTTATAATCAAATCAAGATGCACCCGATGATGCAAAACACACAGCCGCTCGTAACTCCTCTCTGCCGCTACACGGTCATGCCATTCAGCCGAAAAATACAGCGCCACATATCACGAAGCGATGACAAAGATTTTCTAGGAACATCTCCTAAGACGGCCGAATGTTACGCTGATAATTTAGTCGAAAAGCCACACAAAATGACCACATCAAGGACCCGAGGACAAGTTGTTTGATCTCATGCGAGTCATCAATTGAAGATGAACCCCACCAAATCCTTCCTCGTAATGTCTAGCTGCAAATTCCTTGGATCGCTACCACTAAGGGTATCCACATCGATCGCATAAAGTGAAGGCGATAAATGACAAACCCGAGAAACCCGAAGAGCCTGAGGGTTATAAGGGCGCTCGCATATATCCGCGATTCATATCAAATCTCTAAAAATGCCCATTCTCTAAGCTAAATAAGAAGGGCGATTATCTTGCTTGACGACGTCAAAAGGCATTCAAGATATCAAAGCATATCCGCAAATCCTCCCGCTCGCCGCGACCGGTCGTAAACCGCTCTTGATTTACATCAAGGCTTAATTTAACCATTTGTTAAGCCTTACTCGGCAAGAAGATGACAACGGTCACGAGCAGGCGGTGTATTACCTGAGCCGGACTTTAGTGGGTGCTGAATCTCGCTATCCGATGATCGAAAAAGAGTGTCTGACATTGGTCTTCGCGATTCAGAATATGCGGCACTACTTAGTTGGACAAACGATTTACGTCATCTCCAACGTAAATCCAGTCCGGATATTCATGACGCAACCAGCCTCCATGAATTGGCGTTTAATGAAATGGGCCTTGCTCTTGTCTCAATATGACCTACACTTTAAACAACAGAAGTCGGTCAAAGGACAAGTAATTTGCGACCTCTTGGCTACCAACCCAACAAAGAATGCGGCTGAGTTGTACAATGACTTGCCGGATGAGACTCATGAGGTCAACACTACATCGCACCAACAAGTATGGCAACTGTACTTCGATAGAGCTTCTCGAGCAACCAACGTGGCAAGTGCCCCTGGATGTTCTAAGATTTCTTCCGGAGTCGGAGTCATCTTAGTTTTCCTAGGGAAGTATGTGATGCCTCAAGCTTACTCGCTAACCGAGCCATGCTCCAATAACATGGCCGAATACAACGCGCTACTTATTGGACTTAGTTTCACCAAAGAACTGGGGGTCGAATATCTCGAAGCTTTTGGGAATTCCCAACTTATCGTCAGACAGATCCGTTGGGACTATAAAGTCAAAAACTCGGACTTAATGCCGTATCATCAGGCGGCCGTTGAGATGGCAGACTCGTTTGAAGGATTTTTCATCGAGTATATTCGCTACCCGTAATGCATACGACGCATTAGCGATTAGCAAGTATTACGGCGCAACCTCCGAAGTCAATAGTTAGTCATCAGAAGAACTCACCACTTCGCTAATATATAACGAAGAAGAGTACGACAAGGGCGAGGTCATCAAGGAGTCACACTCGACCCGAGTTGAACTAGAGCTCCAGGATTGGCGTTTCCCCATAATCGACTATGTTCTGCATGATATTCTGCCAGAGGATGTAAAAGAGAGGGAATCGATCTGACGAAGAGCTCCGTGGTTTTTTTTATGATGCAAAGACCCAGACATTGTATCGTCACGCATATGACGGCCCGCTGCTTCGGTGTCTCTCGAACAAAGAAGCAGAAGAGGTCCTTGAGGAAGCGCACAGAGGAGAAGGTGGTGCACACCAACCTGGCCCCAAGCTTTATGATCGTGTCAGAAGAATGGAATACTTTTGGCCAATGATGATTAATGATGCAATCGAGTATGCCCGAAGGTGCCATGCATGCCAAATGCACGTGAATTACATGCATCAACCCCTAGAGCATTTGCACCCTTCGGCTACGTCTTGGCCGTTCGAGACGTGGGGTATGGACATTGTAGGTCCTATTTTTCCGCCGCTAAAGGTGATCGGTTTATCCTCGAATCACCGACTACTTCCAAGTGGGTCAAGCAATTCCACTTAAAGAGGTGAAGATGAACAACGTCATCAGATTCATCAAGCATCACATCATTTATCGACACGGCGTGCCGAGACGGATCGTGCACGACAACGGTCCTCAATTCGCCAATGTCAATGTTTTGCAGAAGTTCAAGATCCAAGACGTCATCGACGGCTTATAATCCCGCCGCAAACGAATTAGCGTAAGCGCTCAACAAGACAATCATTAAGATCTTGTCGGGCTAACGGAAGACTAATAAGCTGGATCGACGATAAACTTGGAGAAGCACTCGGCATATCGCACCACACCGCATCGCCGACGGAGCCACCCTGTATTCTCTGGTATACGGATGTGAAGCCGTGCTTCCATTGGAGATCCAAATCCCGTCACTTCGTATTGCCCTCGCAACCGAGATGATGATGGAGGAACAACACCGGAGGCATCTTCAAGAGCTCGAGATGAAGAGCTCGAGATGTTGGACGAGAAACGCTTGGAAGCTCAATAACACATCGAGTTTTACCAAGCCAGAATGTCGAGAGCTTTCAACAAGAGAGTCCGACAGAAGCTTCAAAGAAGGAGACTCGTCCTCGCCGCCGACGATCGATAATTCTCACTTCCAAGAAGAAGGGTAAGTTTGAACCCAAATGGGAAGGACCGTTTGTGATAGAGACAGTCTACTCAAACGGTGCATATCGCCTAATCGATCAAAATGGCGACAGGCAATTAATGTCGATAAATGGAAAGTTCCTGAAAAAGTAATACCCTTAGTATATTCGGGGTAACCCATCTTGAAGGGAAGTTCCTCAAAAAATAATTCACTCATTATCCTTGAGGATAACCCTAAAATTTATCCTCCACCACAAAATCCCTCACTGATCAAACTCATTAACAGTGAGTCCAAAAAATCTTTCTGGTCCAATCCACTAGCAAAATGCCCTCTTGATTCCTTTCATGAATAAGAGGTCCACTTTCAAAGTTGTGATCCCCTTTTGATAAACAAGAGGGCCCCACTTCCTCTACTTCGGTCACGCCTTCCCATGGTTAGGGCTAAAGTTAGAATTTCATCTCGATAAATAAGAAATTCACTCCCAGATCAGGTAACAAATCCTATAAAAGTGAAAGTTACCTGAATCTTTTCGATTCTCGGAGTGGAGATCCCTCTTTTAGTTTCACCTCCTGCGATTCTCGAAATAGAGATCCCACTTTTAGTTTCCTTTTTCCTAGAGATAGAATATAAAATTCTTCCTCTCCAGGGACAAGAGATAGGATATAAAATTCTTCCTTCTTATTTTGGGTTCGTCTTTACCCTAAACGGAAGACCTGGAGAGAGGATATAAAATCCTTCCTCTCCACTGTTGGGAAATAGAATATAAAATTCTTCCTTTCTCACATTAATTTTCACCTTTTCGCTGGTTTAGTCTTTTTTCCGATTGAAGAAGACACCAAGTCTCATCTTGGAGCATTTTATCCTGAAGCCTAAGAAGGGATAAAGCCAACGTCTATCACGCGTTGCTGGTTTAGTCTTTTTTCCGATTGAAGAAGACACCAAGTCTCATCTTGGTGCATTTTATCCCGAAGCCTAAGAAGGGATAAAGCCAGCGCCTACCACGCGTTGCCGGTTTAGTCTTTTTTTCGATTAAAGAAGACACGAAGTCTCATCTTGGGGCATTTTATCACGAAGCCTAAGAAGGGATAAAGCCAATGCCTACCACGCGTTGCCGGTTTAGTCTTTTTTCCGATTGAAGAAGACACCAAGTCTCATCTTGGGGCATTCTATCCCGAAGCCTAAGAAGGGATAAAGCCAACGTCTACCACGCATTGCCTGCTTAGTCTTTTTCCGATTGAAGAAGACACCGCACTGTGATATGGGGAATTTGATCCCAAGCCTGGTAGGATAAGCCCGCACGCACACGAAAACCGTAGTCTATTCCCCGAAAAGGATGACAGAGCCTACGTATTCAACATCGTAGCATTAAGTCTAAAAGAGTTTTATTCTTTTAGCACAACATCACGTGCGGAACGGGTTTAGACAATCCGCACGCTAGCCCGATTCAAATGGTAATCGGTAAAGGTTAATCAAATCCATTGAGGACTGGGGGTTGGCCAATAACCCTAAAGCCAGCACCTACCACGCGTCGCCGGTTAGTCTCTTGCCCGTAAAAGATGACAAAGTCTATGTATTCAACATCATAGCGTCAAGCCTAAAAGAGTTTTATTCTTTTAGCACAACGTCACGTGCGGAACGGGTATAGGTAATCCGCACGCTAGCCCGATTCAAATGGTAGTCGGTAAAGACTTATCAAATCCGTTGATGGCTGAGGGTTTGCCAAAAATTCTATAAGTATTACGGTGGATTATTTCAAACGAAATGAGAAATCATAATAAACAACAAATGAAGAAAAAAAGGGAGAATGAAAATTTATTCAAGAGTCGAGTCTTTCAAATTGTAGCTAATCAAATATTAAGTTTATGGCAAAAAATTTGTTGTTCTAACTGATACCATCGCTAAGCTTTTGAACTCCTCCGCAATTCAGCTCTAAAAGATTCCTCCGAAATGCCAGCTTTGCGTTTTCTTCTCCAACTTCAGCTAGCTTTTGTACCGAGAGCTCCAGCTTGATAAGACATTCGAGCTTCCTCTTCGCTAACCCCGTCACTTAAGATACTTAAGTTCTCTTCCTTCACCAAGTTTCGCTTAAGTTATGCTTATCTCACCTCACTTGATGCGATGCAAGAATAAATGTGGCTCGTGGATGTGGATTTCTCGGCAAGCACGATCTTAACTGGTCTACTCTACCACAGATCTCAACCTCGAGTCCAAAACCGAAAGCACCGCCATGCTTCCAAGCGAGACTCCACCGACCAACTATATACGAAGAAGCACCCGCCGCTTGCAATTCCTAAACTTCAAGTTTGAATTCTAGGCGTCAGGTCATCAGCAATGGTTTTGCTAACTCGGTGACCAAAGATCCCGTGACAAAGCCGCTTCTAGAGTCAAGGGCCAACCCGAACCGATGAAGAGAAAGCCCACTATGGAGAATCTTGTCAATCATCAGGTTCATGAAAGAAAGGAATGACTGGACCTCCATACAGATGATAATCCAATCTGGATCGTCATCTGACATCAGTGCCCTCGCCAGATCATGGAGATGAGAGGTAAACCCTGTAAGAAGATGAAAGGGTGAACATGTCAAAATCAGAAGTCAAAGGTCGGCGTAGATGTCGTTAGCTGAATAACCTGTACCTGGCTCCATCGGCATGGCTTCATCGGTTATCGGGTCTATCGAAAGAGGAACCGCCGTTGACGCACCAATTGCTACAGTTGGTCTCACGGCATGTTCTTCAGACGCAGCAGCCATCATGGTATCCAATTCTGGAGGGGCATCAAAATGAGGAATCGGAGAATGAGCCTCAGTAGGAGTTCCTACCAGCAACCAAAATGAATTCCTCAAGTTCAGCAAATTGTAGTCGTATTAGTCAGAAAATGGCTAGTCCTACAATTAATGGAGGAAGAAGACCATACCTTTAGGGGAATGAACCTCAGCATTCTCAGGGATCTCCAGCTCATGCGATATATCATCGAGGAGATGATCGTGCCGGGGAGAGTCGTATATCAAGTTGACTATGGGGGTGTCCATAGATAGACTGTCTTCATCAAAGTCCGCTATTGAAAAATCTGACGCAAGAGAGCATAAGTAAAGAAAGCGAATCGAAAATCATGATCGACAGAATGACTTACCTCCACAGAAAGTCAGCCTCTAATCCCATTATCCACGTCTCGCCTCGCAATTTCTAAAAGAGCGAGAAGCATAGAGACAATTAGAGAAGGCACAGATTCCGAGTCATCCAATTCCCTCCATCCAAATAGAGTATTGCCAATGATAGATGTACTTAGATTCGCTGGATTAGGTCCTACATTGATGGTCTCACCAATCTTAGTAGATACCACAGGCTCTTCTACCATGGACTCGTATATCTGTTGAGTGAAACTGAGGTCTACGAAAGAGGCGAAATCGTGATGAGGAATGTCAAAGTTGGTTTCGCACTCTCCTGCACAAAAAATGGAGAGATATGAGTCCTGAAGTCGAAGAAACTACGGAGTGCTTAAGCATTATCTTCCTCGCCAACAAAGCCATCACCAGTTAAGTCCATCATAAAAGCCCGCGGGTCTACGTGTGCCTTATGGGCTAACTTCTTCCGCTTAACGGCTTGAGTCCCCGTTCGAGAGGCGCAAAGTCCCTCTTCTTCCTCGGCTGACATGCCTGAAGCTTCAAAATTAGTGTTAGAACCAATAAATCCAAAGGAAGAAAGAGAAAAGAAAGAGTAAGTATTGGCAAACCTGTGCCAAAGTCCTCCTCATGATCGTCGTCATGATCTCCTCCAGAGGCCTCGTTGGCAGAGTTGAAGGTCTCTTCCTCTTCCTCGTCGGTTTGACGAGTATTGCGTCGCTTCCTCTGTGACCGAGCGGCCTTCTGAATCTTCTGAGCATTAGCACGGGAGGCCTCTTCAGCCACTAACTCCAAAATTGGCCTCACCTGAATAGGTTCATTAGCTGCTAACAATCACGTGCAGCATAAAAATATCAGCTCAAGCCGATGCTCAGCACTCGGAAGGCTAAACCTAGCACCAGTGCACCCCTTCACACTCCATAGCCATGTCCGGACGCCGTCCACTAAGCCACCGTGAGTCCAAAGGTACCGATTCGGATTGCCAACATAAAGTTGGTCATAACCAAGCCGACGCTAATCGGCTAGGTAGATACGCTCGATGAAACACTCATCCTCACCCTAATGTCGTAACCCGGCCGGATGTTCATCAGCCAATTGAAGCAGCCGACATCAAGAGAAGTCCGGCTCGCCTTTGGCCTCTTCTCATCAAGAAAAGACTCGCCGTACTGACCAGAGAACCACGGGAAACATCTAGAGAAAACCCAATCTTTGTGAATCAAGAATCGCTTATCTCCGTGAATCCTCTTCCATTTATAATTCTCTAATGATTGTAGCAAAGGGATGGATTGATCAGCGGTGCTCGACGTCGACATTATATCTGAGCGGTGAAGGATGAACCACGCCATCAAATAAGTGTATGGAAGCTCCACCTTGGCAAGAGGAATTTGTTTCGAAGGTTTACCCTCCCCCTGAGTGAAGGCACTGACTATTTATTGAAGTCCACGATGAATGTTAGCCACCATCACCGGAAGGAGAGAAAGTTCCTTCTTGTGAGCGAGCTGAACTGCAGGATAGAGTACTTCTAATGGCAGTGCCTCACGAGACTGATATGGTACTACGCACTTCTTTAACCAGATTGCGAGGTAGCCGGCTAGGAGAGTCATCGGCTCAATCGGCTTCACTGCATGCCACAAGAATGTCTTGAATTTGGTCCCCGCGAGGAAACCACCCTCGGTGCTACTGATGGTATAAGAGTGAGCATTGGATTTCTCGATTAGCTCGCTAACCCTAAGGTGAACGGTAATTCGCAGATCACCTCGCTAGAATTGCTTTCCAGGTGCCTGAACAAGTAAGTTGCGAACTTCTTCAGACTCAATTGGGGCTTGGTCTGTTTGGGTAATAGCCTAGCCATCGACAAAGCAATATGATAATGGCAAGTAAGATCCCATAAGGTGTCATAGCGATCGGGCATGCGGTCCTTCAGCTGACTCAAGTCACGGTTCAAAGGAAAGTATTCCTGATATAACATCTTCCCCATGGGTAGACCAGAAACTCGGTGCATCTCATGAAGAGGTAACCCCAATTCCCTCTGCTTGGTTAGGAAAGTATTTGAATCCGGGTCATAGAGCTCCAACAACGCGAGGAAGTGATTGGTACTGACCGACAACCCATACATGTGTTTCGATCGAAAGTGAGGTTCTTTGCCGTTTCCATTACAAAACGTTTTGACAATGAAAACAAGGAAAGATTACACGGTATATCTCGATTACAAAGAAAATAATTACACTCTCTACAAACACTAACGAAGAGGCTACGAATGCATCTCCCCGCCATGCGAGTACTTTGCCCGTGTCGAGACGCCGTCTCGGGACCACCGAGCAATGATTGCCTGATTGACGGTTGAGTTGATGCTTCGAAAGGAAACAAGAACTTAAGCAAATATCTTAGCAAGGTAAGATATCTACTCTTTCTAAGAATAAGTCTAAGCTTAAACTCGAGGGATCTCTACGTGGATGATGTTCTTGAACTCTTGAAGCTTGAAATCTCCTCCTCAAATCTCTAACTTAAAACTGATGTGCAAAAGCTTTATTCTCCGATTTCTGATGCTCTCTCAATCTCTGAAAATCTGATCCTCCTCTCCAAGTGGATGTAGGGGGGGTATTTATAGGCTTTGGGAGGCGTCACATCTGAAAAGAACACAAGTCGTCAAGTGTCCAAAATCCGTGTGGGCGACAAGTTGTTGATCGCCACAAGACCGACTGGCGCCAAGATGTCGGGCGCCGACAAGCAGTTGAATGTCACCAAGAGGAGATGTCTCCCATCGTTGTAACGACTTTCCTCTATTTTAGGCACGATTAAATGCCCTAATTTCATGCTTAGTGGGCGATTTTCAGCGGTAATCGCTTCACTAACGTGGTCAACGCCTCTTTGCGCTGAAAAGTCAAGTGGGCCCCACAAGCATTAATTTGAACACTTCAAGAGCACATACCGGACATTCTTGGTGTTCGCCTTTGGCGCCGACACAAGTAAGTGTTCGCCAATGGCGAGACACAACAAAGTGTCGCTACCAATAGCGCGACACAAGAAAGTGTCTCGCCAATGGAGAGACACAACAGGTGTCGCTGCCAATGGCGAGACACTATAGGTGTCTCGGGCATTGGTTTCACCCTGTGATTGACTTCCTGAGACTTTGATGAGGTAGTACTTCGATCTTCTCATGATTAAGTCACATTTGGGGTTCTTCAGCAGTTTTTGATGCCTACAACATGGTGGCACGAATCGCGGCGTAAAGACCACAGACTTGTAACTCTTCACCCCATCAGCCGAGAACGTAAGTCGTCATACGAGCCCACCAGTGCTTGTCTGAAGAGTGAAGCCAACCAAAAGGTCTATGACCGGTTGCAGGCATTTCTCGCCCCAACTTCGTGAGACGGTTCTGCAAAGTATGAGCGACAGTGAATAGCTCATTACGGGGTGGGGTGTCTAATCCCAACACACCAGGATGCAATCCGATAACACGTTCCCTACTCAAGCCCGGGATCGCCTGGTGGGTAATATACCCACAATGGATGCTGTCACGCTCCTCTGTCAAACGTCATGACATCTTCCGTGCCACGGCCTGACACCTTAGCTCGGCCAATGAGCGATGACGAGGTATCCGGGGTAGGTACAAGTGCCCTCCATCATCCTTATGCAACCACCGTTCGCTCGCAACAAAGATTGTGTCTGGGTCCTCAACAGAATCACCAAACAAGTAGTCCGTCTTCTTGAGAGCCTGGGTGGAACTAGTGTCTCTCACAAGTGGCGCATTAGTGATCAAAGCGGGGACCCTCACGAAGGAGAATCGTGGCTCTTCCCAATTGCCTCACAAAGGAGAACAAAGCGGGGATGTAATATGCTACATGCGAATTTTGAATGCACTAAGGAGTAGAAAAAGCTCACCGTAGTGATGGAGGCGACTCTTAGGTGGCGGATAGTTGGTCGGCTCCTCGAGAGCTGCGGATCTCCCCGATGACATCTTGACCTGCAGAAAGGAACCAAATGGATTAAATCCGAGACAAAAAAGGAAACTATGAGTTTTGAACCAAAAATCCTAGGAAAGTATATTGGGATTTCTTGGTCAAATTCTAGTTAAACTCTGCATGACACTTCACATGTCAAATTTTGCTCTAAACCCTCCTGATCAAACTTGGCCGTAAAATGACCAAAATACCCCTACGTCCAGGTTGAAATTTTGTCCATACAAGTCACTTTCAAGCCCAAAATTCCCAGCCACCCAAATAGCCTTCAAATCCAAAGTTTTAGGCTGTTTTTGCACAAAACCCTCTGAATTTCAGCCTTTTTTGCACAAAACCCCCTGAATTTCAGCCACAATTTGCATATAATCCCCCCAAATTTTGGCCAAAACTAAAATTCAGAAATTCCCAGCAATCGTTGGCATACCAACCCTTCAAATTATAGTCCAATTTTTGCATAAAAGCCCTTCAAATTTCAACCCTCCTTTTCAAACCGAATTCCCTCAAATTTCATGCAATTTCACCCTCAAAAAACCCCAATTCGAGGCATGAAATCAAGCCCCCAAACCCTTACATACATGCCCACAGGTTTATTTACTGAAATAAAAACCAAATATGCAAGGGGTTGTGAAGGATTTACCTGGAAGAAAGCTCGAAAACCCGACAAGCAAAAATCTGAAAGAAAGATTGCGAGGCTTCAAAAATCCAAATAGCACGAGAATTTGAGCAAATTCTTGGGACTAAAATAAAGAGGAGACATGTACCTTGGATACTCACCGGAGTTTGAGAGAGTCGAGGTAAAAGAACGATAAAAAAATCTGAATTTGAGAGAGAGGGGCCTACTAAAACCCTAAATTGTTTGGGGTCTACCAAATTTTTGGTTAAAAAATTGTTTTCTCTTGTGAAGGGGAGGGGTTCGGCCTGATTTATAGGGGATATATCAGGTTTGGTTTGGCCCAAACCAAGTAATAAAAGGATAAGGAAAGAAAGAAAAGAGAAAAAGGCAAGTTTTCGGCGAATCCTACAAGGAATAGGAGAGGAAAAAAGGGGCTGGATTTTTACCTGAAAAAAGTGAATTTTTGGGTTTCCAAATCAGTCCTAATTGGGCCCAAATCAGTCCCAAATCAGGTCATACCAAGTCCGGTCGAAAATTCAAATCGTAATTAAACAAGGCCAAATCAGCCCGAATCCGCCGACGATTGACGCTTCTCCGATTTCTCCCACACACTTGAAGGGGTCCCTAGACCAATCATTCAGCGGGGACATCACCCATAAAGAGTCAATTTTCATCCGGCTCAATTTATTCGGGCCGCAGAATTACTCCACAAAGGAATATGAGTATAAACTATTTCCTATTTTTGTCGGGAAGTTTCTGGAGAATATTTTTATAAAATATTCTTAAGGATAACTCGACAACCCTCGATCTCCTCCCACGGTGGCTATTTACTCCAAAAAGGTATATGAGTATAAACTATTTCCTGTCGAGAAGTTCTTGGAGAATATTTTATATTCTTAAGAATAACTTGACAAACCCCAATTTACACCCGTTGTGTTCAATTTTATGACGCCGGACAACGTGTCATAGTGGAAAATCTCCGATTGGATTTCAAGAAAAAATTTCTGACGCTGGTCAACGCGTCGCAATAGAGAATTCCCGATTAAGAGATGAATCTTAAAAATTCCTCCGCTATAGCAAGTTTAATGAACGAAGAATTCGCCGGGTCAGGTTAAGCCTCACGAAATTGGATGGTCAGTCCGACGACAACTCACCAACGCGAGCTAAAATAAGAAAATTCATTCATCGGTTTTTGATTCAAGACTTTAACAGCAATCAGACAATAAATGCAGCACCGTGATACTTTCAGTCATCCTACAAAGCACTGGATAGTCCGAGAGAGTTGGAGAAGTCAAGATTCGAAGCCATTTTCAGGTCCTATTATACCGACTGAAGGTTGGGGCCTATCATATCCAAAGAATTTCGACTTTTTCTATAAAAGAGCGAGACCGAAAACTTTGGAGGGGGTATCTGTAGGCGTAAAAAATTGCCTAAGTCCCCGACATAGCTTGTGATGACGACTTGGCGATTGACGAGCCATCCGATGACGTAGCAACGAACTGTTGGCGACGCGATGACGAGTGACTGCGACGCAAGCACATAAACCGAGTCGACGAAACACATAAAGTGAGTCGACGAGGCGTCCAAGTCAACGAAGTGAGTCGACGGAACGCATGAAGCGGAAAATCGCATGCGAGCGATGGAATAAGTCCAACGGTGAAGCTTCGAATCAGACCGAACTCACAAAACCGGGTCATAACTAAGTGAATCAACCCCGAGTTCAAGAAAAGAATGAGAAAGCCACAAGCATGCCTGCCAAGGCCGAGACACCTCGGGTGTCTCGGTGGGCTTTTGGGCCCAGTTCTGACCCGCATCCACTTGAAATCCTATAAATACAAGGAGGGGTGCTCATTTGCACACATCTGAAAATTTTTGAGAAGCCGAAGCTCTGCCAAATTGCCTTCTCATCTCAGATCTAAATACGGGAGCGACGATCATTCTTCTTCGACACCAGATCCAAATCTCGGCGAACTCTATAGGGCTATTATTCTCCTTCGTGAGATAATTCCCAGGGCTATTATCCTCCTTCGTGAGATAATCCCCTCAAAGAGATCGGATCTCAAATCTACACGCGTTTCCTCCGGATCAAAACTTCATTTTTTTAACCCGAGAAGAGTTTTGATTTCACTTGGTCGATCTCATTCGCTTGGGCTATTATTTCCTTCGTGAAATAATCCCCTTTACCGTGTAGATTTCACATCGGATCGGATCACGCGGCGGTCCACGGACGGAAAAGTCCGGCATAGGCAAAGACACCCGCATGGCGGGATCCGATAAACGATCCCGCTTGTTTTGGTGAAAGAAAGTTGTAATTTTTATTTGATTTTCATTGTAATCGGTCTTATAAAAGACTTATTTTTATTTTCTTGAATTGGTTTGTAATTCTATAAAGGTTTAACAAATTCAAGCAATGACAATCATCCCGCTTTCACATGAACAATAGTATGGGTTGAGAGTTAAATTTAATTTATTATTAATCTCTTCTTTATATATAATGAGAAATTTGTGGAATTTTTAAAGACATAAAAATTGATATGTGTGATTTATGAGTATAACATGTGGACACCTAATTAATAGAAATTGACATGTGGACACATAATCTTATCATCCCCAAATAATTGTCATCAAATTAAAAGTATCTATAATTAGAAAATTTTAATAATAAAAAATCTGGTAATCCTAATCAAATTATGCTATCCCTAATTAAACAAATTATTCAATAAGTTTAAGGGAAAAAATTATGATAGAAATTTACAAACAACACCTCACAGAAAATAAATAAAATTAGAAATTGCAAAAGACCTAGAAAATTTTAAAATTTGCAAACATATCTCAACAATTTAAAAATGATAAACAACCTATTAAAATTTCAAAATTTTAAAACAAATCCTCTGAAAATCCAAAACAACAAATAAACTCCTTTAGAAATCTAAAGATTATAAACAACGCCCTGAAAAATCCATAAATTACAGACAAGCCCATCATATGAAAACTACATACAACCCCTAAAAATTCAAAAATTACAATTATCCCTAAAAATATGAAATTACAAATAACCCTTTGAAAAATCTAAAATTTGAAAATATATCCTTAAAATTTAAAAATTACAAAAACCCTTGAAAATTAAAATAAATACAAAACCCCCTAAAAATATAAATATTACAAAGAACCCTTTTAAAATCTAAGAACTATAAACACCTCCTAACGATCTAAAATTACAAACAAACCCCTGAAAAATTTTAAAATTTACAAACAATGTCATTGGAGGTTTTCCTGCCATTTAGAAAGAATAACTTTTAGAAATTTGTTGTTTGCTATTGAACCCTCCATTTCAAAAGATTGCTAGTTAATCCTATATTCAATAGATCCTTAAAATTTAAAAATTATATAGGACCCTTAAAATTTTGAAAACTACAAACAACCCCTGAAAAACTAAAATTACAAAGAATCCCTTTTAAAATCTAAAAAAACAAAATTCTTTTGAAAATCCAAAATTACAAATAATTCCCTGAAAATTTTGAAAATTATAAATGTCATTGGACGTTTTCCTGCCATTTAGAAACAAAAATGGTGTCAGAAATTGGTGGTTTTGAATGAATCCTCTAATCTCAAAAATTGTCACTTAATTCTATAGTCACCTACGAATCCCCAAAATATTAAAACTATTTACAAATAAAAAGTTCTAATACTCAAATGTTTACTGATCCACTTCAAATCATATCTATCTATAATAAAAAAGTTTTATTCTAAGAAGTTTAAGGGAAAGTTTTTTTACATACAAAATAAAAAACTAGAAACAACCTCATGAAAAACTAGAAATTGTAAAAAAAAAAGAAACTATTAAAAACCTAAAAATGTTAACCATAGGCTAAAATTAAAAAGCATAGAGAACCCTAGAAAAATTCAAAACATAAATAACAACTCCTTGAAAAATTTGGAAACAACAAACAACCACCTTTAAAATCTAAAAATCACAAACAACCCCTAAAAATTTATAAATTATAAACAAACTCCTGATATAAAAATTACAAACAACTCCATAAAAACCAAAAATTGTAAATAGCTCCCTAAAAATAATAAACTATGAATGATCCCTTGAAAAATCTAAATATTGCATATACACCCTTAAAATTCAAAATAAAAATAAAAATACAAAAGCCCCTTAAAAATTAAATAACTATAAACAACGCCCTTAAGAATCTCAAAGTTACAAAGAACCCCTTTAAAATATAAAAATTACCAAAACATCCTAAAAATATGAAAATTATAAATAGCCCTGAAAAAGTAAAAATTATAAACAAACTTTATTAGGGTTTTCAACCTACTATAACAAATAAGTTTTAGAAATTTGTGATTTCCTATTGAAGCCTCCTATCTCAAAAATTGTCAAGTGATATTTATAAGCATGACAAGTGAATACCTAATCTTATCAAAATATGACATGTAGACACCTAATCATTTCTTCACTTAAGAATCCTTATCAAATTAAAACTATCTGTAGTAAAAATACTAATAATAAAATACTTGGTATTCCTAATCAAATCAGAACTATGCATAATTAAAAGTTATGATAAAAATAACTAACACATTGAAAAATCCAAAATTACAAACTACATACTGAAAAATTTTAAAAATTAAAATCCCTAAAATTGCAAACAGAACTTTAAATTTAAAAATATATAAACAACCAACCCCCAAAAAACAAAATTAAACATACCTCTACCCAAACCCACCCCTAACCCATGAAAATTTCAAAATATAACAGAATTCTAAAATTATAAATGACCCATTGAAAATCTATAGATTACAAACAAACTCCTAATATGAAAATTACTAACAACCCCCATAACACTGGAAAAATTACAAATAACCTCATAAACTAATAAAATTATAAGCAACCCCTTGAACAATATAAAAATTACAGACCCTAAAATTAAAAATTATGAACAACTTTTGAAAAATTAAAAATATAAAAACTCCCAGAAAATGTAAAATTTTAAAATTTGCAAAGCACCCTCTTTAAAATCTAAAAATTACAAACAACCTCTTGAAAATCAAAAATATAAACAAACCCTTGAAAATAATTTGTATTTATAAACTAATTTTATTGGGGATTTTCTATTGAAAGTATTCAAAGTTAAGCGACAAATTTGAAGCTTATTTGGAGTTTTCTCGCTAAATTTTATTGTAGCATATTTTGATTATTTGGCCACACATGAACTAACAATGTTAAGTTTGGAGGTTTTCCAAAAGTTATTAGGGATTCAGTCTCAAACACTTAAACTTATTAGCATTTAGTGAAATTTATATGTATCTCAATTTTGGAGGGATGTTAGATTGGTGGTTGCACGAGAAGATCTTATTAGTTACACGTCAAGATCTTTTATCTACTGAAAAATAAATTAGCGGTTACTATTTTGACAACATACCTTGATCGTCAAATTAAGATGATTCTCAAATCGAATGGATAGAAGAATTAAATGAATGTCATCACAAATAAAGAAAATTAGGATTTGCTACTTCGTGATAAAAAAAAAAAGAACAAACTGAACTAAGTAAAAGGGAAGAGATGGTCAAAGAAGTAGTTTCCAGATGTCCAAAAGAGATTTGTGGTTTACTATTGGTCATATATCTCAAAACTATCCACACACCCTCCTAATAACAAAGAAATTTGTGGTTTACTATTAGCGGTTATTATTTTAAAATTTCAAAAACATGCCCATCTTAATTACAAAGAGATTTGTGGTTTACTATTAGCGATTATTATTTTAATACTTCAAAAACATGCCCCTGCTAATTTTTAAAAATTTTAAAATAAAACTATTCACACGCTTACTCACTCAATGGGCTAATTTTTTAGCTTTATAATATTATCAAAAGGAGGATATAATGTAGGGGTTGGTGGTAAAGCAATATAATTTTGAATTTCAAATTTTAAAGTGAAAGACATCCACACCCTTATTTTTATATTTCTTTTATAAGAAAAAAGTTTCAGCTCAGATCAGATTTATAAACTAAATAAATCAGACCTACTCGTGAGAGCACTGGCATGACATTTGCATTAAGAGTAGCTAGAATGAAACTATCCTCGAGTTCTACCTCAACCGAGCCACATGTACTTTCCAATTCCTCCCTATTTTCTATTTGAGGTAATTCACGTCGGCAATTGAGGCCTATGATATTTTATCGTAATAATTGATTTAGAAGCGGACTCATACATTTACGGCTAGCATTTAGACAAAAATTTAAAATGACCACCCTGAAGGATTCCAAATCTTTTCAATTTAAGATAATTAATAAACTTTATTGACCCAATAGCCCAAAGAACCATTGGGAAAAAAGCTATATTAATTCTTTAGCCCATGGTTGGAACGAAAATGATCATGAGGCCCATCTGGTTCAGACCACTAAAGAATAGTCCCAAATGCCTTCAAAGCCATGTCCCCATATTTCTTGGTTTTTGGATTCATGTTCGCCTTTTCATTTTGTTGTTTTTTTCACATTACCAGGTTCGTCTATGAAATAAAAGATGCATTCCTAACACTCTGTAAAATATTATTTAAAGTAATAGTTGCAATGTATAAATTTGTTCTCAACAGAAGAAGAAGATGATCAATCATTGATACTCATTATTTTAATCTTTGATCGATTATCATGATAGATTTTTCTTGGTACTTAAACATGCTAGTATGGAGAAATGTTATGCCAATACAATTACCCACACTCGGATAAATTAATAAAAATCTACTGTAAGTTACTGTCTGATAATATTGCAATATTGGCAGCAAATTTTTGCCAGACGGATATATTATTACAATTTAGAATGTTAAACAAAATACATTAGCACCCATATTACAAGCAAACATATATACAACTTATTCCATGTTGCAAGTTGCAACCTTCGGCAACCGCTTTCATCTTGTAGCAAACCTTCGACAATCGACTGTTTTTCTTGCCTGAATAATGAAATGCACTTGAAAGAAGGACATAGAGATTGAATGAAACCAGCAGATATATATCAAAGAACGATAAAAAAAGGTTTTCGTTATGTACAGTTAGTCAGATGTTAATAAGCTTGCAAATTGACTTCCCTTTAGGGCCTTGCGAACAGCATTCCAGTTCTGGACCATCTGAGACAAGGGCCTTGTGTGTATCTTCACGTGGCGGCTTCGAAGCTTTCTCTGGGGCACCCTGAGGAATTCCATGACTTCATTTAGCTTTTGCTGCAAGCGCAGAAGAGAGGTATTTGAATCACTTGCATCAGAGTTCGGAAGGCCCATTAGGAGATGGACTATACTTATCTACTTGGGCCCAATTGACTTAAAATAATCAGTAATTCTATTTAAGTCATGAGCCCAAAGCATATTTAATCATATATATCTTACTCTCTATCCAATGTGCACTTTATGTCTTTTTCTAAATCAAAATCAACACTAAACCAAATAGATGCGAGACACTTCTTAAAATCTTCACCTTGGCTCGGCTCTAGTCGAGTCCAATTCAA
Source organism: Asparagus setaceus (assembly GCA_012295165.1). Taxonomy (NCBI): domain Eukaryota; kingdom Viridiplantae; phylum Streptophyta; class Magnoliopsida; order Asparagales; family Asparagaceae; genus Asparagus; species Asparagus setaceus. The sequence continues at coordinate 49,644,052 of CM022706.1, read as the reverse complement.
GCCCAACATCGCCACTTATTAATGGCAAATGAAGACAACGTCTCAACTTAACACTTTGCAGACAAACATAGCCATACAGAAGATAAATGTGACAACATGCGGGAACAAATCTAACGCAATATGAGCTCCGCCTTGAGCTTTAAAATATGCAACAAAATCTTGAAGCAAACAATGCAAACAAGGCCCATTAAAGCACAGGCTCTGATACTAATTTGTAGATTGGAATGACCCATCAAACAAGAGGCTGTCTGGTTGCATAGAAATTGAAATGCACATGTAAAACTGCGACCGAATTTATATTTCACTTGCTTGATTTGCAACATTCTAATTAAGAAAGATAAATGTATTTGCAACTTGTAGCAAAAGATTGCAGATGCAGCCAATTTAATAAGGGCAAAGCAAGTTAATTTTCGCAACAAATATTACATGCAACATTTGCTATAATTTATTTTTACAAACCAAATAGCCCTACGGCTAAGATGGACTAGGCTAATCTATTTGGGTCTAGTTGACTCAAAAGAGTAATTTTATTTGAATCATAAGTCCAAATATATTTAATCATATATCCATCTTACTCTCCTTTCTATGATGGACTAAATCCCAACCTTGTGCCTTTTTCTAAACCAAAGCCCACACTCAACCGGAGGGAGGCGAAGCACTTTTTAACAACTTGTACGGTTCTGCTTCTGTGAATTCCAAATGGAAAATGTATACCATTCCCATTACTCATAACAAATTTCCTAGGTAATAGGTTATAATATGCAGGAATTTACATCTGAGGACTTCCTGCATAATACTCACTTTTCTAGAAGTGATGGCACAAAGCCGTCTCTAAGGTTATGAGGTACGGCATTGGAAGATGCAAAAGATTGCTTTCATGGCCTCTGGCATAAAGAAACTTAATTTGTTGGTGCCCAAACCAAGTTCCCTCGGCATTCATTATGTTGATACATGGTCAACAATGCGAGTTCCATGTCAGATTATTGTAAATGTGTCCAACTTGGAACAACTTCAAGTTGTAAATGAGGATTGTATAATTTCAAATTTGATTATTCAATTATAGATTAATTACTTCATAATTATTACGAAAGCACAAATAGACAGATATCGATATCAAAGTACAGACAGGTAACAATCACAAAAACACAAATTTAAGGACGTTAGGAGCAAGTCCAGCGTCTTCGAGCAGCAGCATATAATCTTTTGATTACTTAGGGAAACGGAAAAGAATGAGAGGAGAGCAGATGCTATCAAAAGGGATCATTGTAAATTGACAGATCTTTCAGAAGAGATTGTTGGAAATTGACAGATCTTGATTTCCCTCTTTGTTTGTTCCTAAACCCCAATCTCACAGATTGTTATAGAATTTAAAAAAGATGAAGAAGTCATCTTTCTTCTAGCTTTAGATTCCGAAAAGTTCTCCTGAAAAGCAACCTTCAAAAAAAAAAAAAAAAAAATTGTAACAGAATTCTTCACCTCAAACATCTATGTAACTGCAGAAGAAGTCCCAACTCTCGCTTGTTTCTCAGTAATGATTCAGAGGTGTCTTTAATTTTTCTTAAATAGGTCTGATATTAGTCAAGTCAGAAGTTTGTCCCAAATAAATCTAACATAAGTGTGATCAGAAGTGGTCAAAAGTCTGCCAGAAGTTTGGTCAGAGATCTGATATTGGATTCAAGACAATCCAACACAACTAAAACATAGATTGTTCAATTTGAGCAATCTAAAAACAAACAGAAATTATGTGCGAGCGAAAATGATTTTTTTATCTTTAAATCTTTTTTACTTTCTGGCGACAATAATGGTACACATTGCAAGTAACATATTATGTGAGTAATGCAACTGTGAACAGCGGATGGAAGAAGGCAAGTGTATATCCCTCTAATGCTAACAGCTGCTCTGTGTATTTCATTCTTTCACAAAAAAATTCTCCCACAGAGAAATCATTTCCCACAGAAAAGAAAAGAGTGTTAAAGAAGTGAACTCACAGTGTTATTCTGAACGAGATCTTCATAGTAGAGAACCATGTGGCGGACGCTCTTGAAATACTCTATAGCTTCAGTAGCCCTCGAAGTAGCATGCCTCAGTTTAGATACCAATGACTTAGCATTAAGCTTTGGCTTGTAACTTGCTAGCATTTCTGCCTATAAAATATTTGTGATAGTCTAAGTAACTTACATTAAGTACGTAACATTAAAATACTTTACAATCCAGTGATTAGGTAATGAGAAGTTTTACCTCATGTTGTGTATTCACGTGAGCTTTATGAGTTCCATTTAGTCGTTTATGATCCTGGGAATTCGCTATCAGCGAGATTATACGACGCAACAGGTTTCTTCTAAATAAGAATATAACAGAGACTCCTCTTTGTTTGAAGTAGTTGGAAACTTCTTCACGGTAAACCATGACACGCTGCAACAAATAGAAGATGACTTCATAAATTGCATTTGATGATTTACATATAGGGTTAATTGCGGTCAGAGCCCCTATACTATTGCCCAATTGCGGAAAGACCTCCTCTAGTTCTATTGTTGCAGATATACCCCCAGAGTGATTTTTTTTTGTGCGACTCTTTTACACTCAGGAGGTCTATGTATCAAAAAATAATTACTTTTCTTTTTCTTTGAAGGTAAAAGAGAACAAAAAATTCACTGAGGAGTGTATCTTCACCAATAGAACTAAAGGGGGTCCCCACCTGCAATTGGCCAATATAAAAGGGGATCTATCAGAAAATTTACCCTTAAATACAGCCAGAAAGACATTTCACGCATACTATTTGTAGAACATGTATAAACAAGTTAGTAATAATCATATGGAGTATCATCTAGTTTTTCGGATAATATCAAAAGTAAACTAACACAGTGGAAGAAAAATAATCCCATGCATGAGATCTACGAATTGGAATAGGTGTCAGATATGCCTTATGTATATCGTAATTTCCTGCAATGCCAAGTAATTGAAATATCCTTGGCAATACGTCGAAGACAAACGTACCTAGCGAGAAGTTTCCACTTGATCACCTCACGACTAACCCTAAGCAAGATTTTACGTTCTCATTAGAGTAATAGTTACCCTTGGGCAATGTGTCTGAGGTAATTGCATTTATTGCTAATGCTTATAAATGTCAATGAGCTTGTTTGTCCAGTCATGAAGAAAATTGTTTATATGCTTATAGAAAATCATGCAGTGACAAGGCACAATTTCGTATATGTCGTTGCTGAATAAGATGGGACGGCATATTGTGTTAGTCACCTCTTTCAAACATGATGAAATTCAATTGAATAACCATATATAATTCCAAAACATATTATTGCCTCAATGTTGCTTAACAAACTGAACATTTAAAAAAAATGTAATTTACAGTTTTACCTGATTGAGCATCCATTTGAAACCCACAGCAGACGTGCATCCTTTCTTATTGGCACTATTTCTCATATCAAGATTATAAACTTTATCCAATGTCCTCGTGATGGCTGACACATTACTACTCCTCTCTCTGTCAATAAATATCTCCCCATTCGAGCTAACATTAACATGGCTATTCAGCAAACTTTCCAACCACTTGGACCCAGACCTTTGCATGGAGATAATAACATAAAACCTTACTGGAGTACAAACACATTCTCTCCTGAAAAATTAAGAGTTATTAAAATCATACAAGAACCGAACAAAAAATCATGAAACAACCACTAATAAATTCTTGGATAAGTTTCACAAAACCCATAAAAAGTGTCCATTTTGACATAACTCAAAAAAGTTTGGAAACAACAGTTAACCCCCAAAAACGTTCTCAGATAACCCCCAAAAAGTTGGGGTTATCTGGAAATAGAATTAGATAAATGCAAAAGTTTTGGGGGTTAAATGATATTTCCAAACTTTTTGTGGGTTATCCCAAAATGAGCCAAAATTCTTGGAGATTTGTGAAATTTACCCTAAATTTTGTATATTCTCAGTTACCTGCCATAGTTTGTGGGCACTGGATAATGGAAAAAAGCAACCTCTGATTGTGGGATTCCGGTAGCTGGACAACGAGGTTGTGTTCGATTGTTTGTCACCAATTTTGCCTTGATTTCGACCTCAGTTTGGTTAAGATCATAATTATGTTGATATATAGATAATTTTGTCTGAGGTTCTTGCTTCATTTGAATCTTTGATTGCTTCAAACCAGCAACTCTAGGATCATAATGATGTTCATCTACTGGTTTTCTCAGAATTTTTGGCTCAATTGTCACTTGGGTCTCTGTTTGCTTCAAACTAACAATTTTAGAATCATAAGAATGTTCTTCTATTGGCTTTTTATTCACTATTTCTGTCTTGTTCTGGATCCATATTTTCTTCAAGCCAACAAGTTTATAATCATAAGGATGTGTTCCTATTGCTTTTAGCCTTGTTGACTGTGTATTGAGGTGGACTGTAGCATGTTTCAAACAAATAAAGGATATGTAAATACTACACATCATTATAGTGGCCAACATAATCATCCTCATCATGAGTGGGGATCTTCTTGGTAGCTTTATAATGACTGTGGCCTGTGAAAGAAATGATTTGGAGAAAATAGGTAAGTTGTTGAGAGCTAGATTAATCAGTTTATAGCAACATAATTATCTCCTTTTGTTATTAATTAATTCTCCATAATGATTGTTCTATAACTAAAAAGAAATTGGTGATTCCTTTAACTTTTTGATTTGGAGAAAATAGATAGGCTAAGTTGTCGAAAACTAGATTAATCAATTGATAGCAACATAATGGTCTCCTTTTGTTATTAATTAATTCCCCAGACTGATTGTCCCTTTAACTTTTTTTTCTTCTTTATGTAAAGAAATTTGTCATGCATCAAAAGGAAAAAGCCCATTATGCCATTATTATTCAAAGTATGTGTTGCAAAATGCAAATGATATCATAGACCAATAATTTTTGAGATACCTCAAATATTTGGTAAGATCTAGCCTTGTATAAACTGAAATTCCTCTAGTTCAGTGAGACCAAAGAAGACAACATTTGGGTATCTTCCTTCAAATTCTTCAAATTGATCAAGGATCTTACTTGCTACCCATATGGATTTCAGGATAAAGAAGTAAAAAACCCCTTGGGCTTCTTTGAATTGGAAAAACCACATGATCATCATGCTACGCCCAAATAACTTAACAGTCATCCACAAGAAACAACATTTATACAAAACAAGGCTAAGGAAAAACGGGTTTTTACTCAATTCACTAAATTGAAAAAAATTAAAATCATTTCAGATGATGTGAGGTGAGGACAACCCACATTGCTATATGAACAATTGAACTCAAGGAGAACACTAGTTCAGTACCGAAAGAAAAAAGTAACAACTAAGACTGAATCAAACCTTTGGAAAGAAATAGAGATCTTGAGCCATCTTCTCCTTCATTTGATCAAGTGCTGCGCCACCCAGAACCCATCATGGTTATTAAAGCTCTTGTTTCCCCTCAAATAACTTGATAACCAACAAGTGTCCATAAAACTGGGCCCTTTTTTTGCTCTACTTTTGTTTTTTGTTCTGCATTTGTGACTTGTGAGTCATCTCATTTACTTAAAACTCTCTCCTTGGGGTAGCTGCACTGCTTAATTAGAGTGTTGACAAGAATAAGGACAATGCTGACCGCTGAGAGTGCCGCTACAGAGTTTATTTAACTTCTTTAACCGGGAAGGTGATTTTATTAAGAAGATTAAATATTCATATTATGTTGGTAACCTTCTTCTTGTTTAGGATAATTTAGTAGCACTGGTTGCATGCGCTCTCAGTAACCCACTCTGTTTTCTTTACTTCCTTCGCTTAAAAACTGTTTTTTTTTTCTCCCGGAATTCTCTTTTATAACTAACTAGTACAGTGCACGTGCTTCGCACATGAGCATACTTGTTTTGTTTTATGTTTCTCAAATTTTTTTTGTTGGCTGCAAAATAATGAAATGACTTGTATGACAATATAACTTCTGAATAATTATGATTTTATTTAAATGAATAAATTGTAATGCACGATAAAACTGTATAGATAAACTGTATGATTAATTATTATAGTTTAGACTATTATTATAATTTATTCATAATTTATTAAAATAATTACAATATTTTAAATAATCTCTTCTCTTTTAAATATACATAGCATAATTATAATACTATTAGTAACTACATATTAATTTAATAATTAGTTTATTACACTTTTAGTAAATAATTTACCAAATTGTATAATTATTAAATTACAGTGTAATTTATTAATTTAAAAATACTATTAAAATCATTATACTATTAATACTATTACAATTACAATAAACACAATTATTTTTCATACTATTATCACAGTTTAAAAGGCTAATAAGATGAAAGGTTAATAGGTAGTTCTCTATAAGAGGTGAAACCCAAAGGCATAAGGCATAAGCCTAATGAATTTTATTATTCTTAATTTTTCTAGAATTTTAAATATTATGTGAAGATAAATTAAGGATAAATTTTAAATTTTAATTAAATAACATAAGTAAACAATAAAATAATAGTGTGAATAAAGGTTTTGAAAAGTGAGGAAATGCATAATTAATGCATAATTAATGAGAGGTTATATATAATTAGTGAATAATTAATTACAACTAATAACGATTTGAGAATTATCACACTTAAAAGGGTAAAATGGAAATTAAAAGTTTTGACAAGGCAATCCTCTTTTATATGTAGTATAGATAAGTGTTTCTATGAGAATTTCTCTCCTTTTTATTACTTAGGTGAGATTGAACTGTATCATTTGTTGTATTCGGATAAAGTTGTGGCCCACTTGATACAAATTATCTTAATTTATTATGGTATTTAAATTCTTATCCTATAAGGAATTGTAGTGGATTTAGATAAGATCATATCCAGATAGTTTCCCTGATGGATGGAAATTATTTTTAAAAAGTCTTATCTTTTAAGAATTCTAGTTATAATAGAAGGGTCCTAACCTAGCCTATAAATACAATCATAGTTATTCCATCGATTAAGTCTTTTCGGTAAGACATAGGCTAGAAACTTTTTCTTTTTTTTATTTTATTTATTGTAACGGTGATCTAACTTTTGTTCTTTGTTTATGTATATACTCAGATTATCTCTATTTTCGATTTAATTTTCTGAGTTACAGATCTATCTAGACAACAATGGCTGGAGGTATTTTTACTTTAATTTATTTTCGCTACGTGCTCTGTATTTATTTAGATTACAATTTCTTACATGTGGTATCAGAGCCAACTCCATCTGTGTTGTTTAGTAGTTTAAACTTTTGAAAAACTATCTGATCTATCTCATCTAGTCTATGCGATTGGTATATTACAGTAATAATCAAAATAAAAGCACCAATTTTTGTTTCCAGTTTTAGCACTTTAAAAGTACAGATTTTTGTTTTGTCCTTCTGCCGCTGTGCTTGTGAGGTTATGAAAATATTTCTGTTGTTTTACTGTTAGAAACAGTCATGCAGACTTTTTTTATAAAACAAAGCAATGGTTAAGTACGTTAATTAACTTTTTCCCATGTGATGGTGTCAAATGGTATTGGTTTCTATGACCATCGTTAAAATTAATTTGTTTCTTAGCAAATTGTCTATATATTTTGCACATTAAGTTGTTAGATCACTTTGTTTCTTGTGCTGTTTGAAATCATCATGATTTAGATGCAACTATAGGATCTGTCTGGTCCTAATCTCAAGTTAATTTCTCTCTATGCAAAGATTTATTCAGTTGAGATATTAACAAAAATTACATGCTTTCGGTTTAATTTACGGATGCATGTTTTGATCATCGGGTCAAGTTTTTATGTAGATCTTTTTCGAGAACATTGCTTTGTCATGATACAGTGCGGATTAGTAAAAGAAAATACAGTTCTTTCTAAATTGAAAGTAATAAAGTTAAGTTATTTTCTTTTGTAATTTTATCATGAAGCATGTGCAACATATGTGTTCTACAGTTTGTTAAAATTCGGGTTTATGATGTCTTGAAGTAATAACGACACCGATTGACTTAAGAGTAGGCATAGCATCTTACGTCATGAGGATAGTCAATAAGGAATAACACACTTCATTAAGTTTTAATGACATCTAGGTTGCAATTAATTCAAAGAAATAGTAACTCGGCCCCATAGGGAAGTTATTATTGTTTTGAGTTAATTGGAATAAGATATTAAAAATAATATTAAGAGATAATTTTCCTAGACCCATAGGTATGGAATAATTTATTTCTTAATATTAGTTTTATTAGTCTTATTAATAAAGCAAGAATAAATTCATGCGTGATGCTACCACTGCCCATAGGAAGGTTTGAATTTATTTTAGATCTATTCTAAACTGACATTGATTATTTAGAACTCAAGGTTTATTTCATAGCACTAAAGTTTAAATTCCTTTATTATTGCAGCTATTCCTACTGTTTATGTTGTTCCAATACTTTGTGGTGATAACTTTGATGATTGGAAAGACAAACTCCTTTTCTCATTAGGGTGCATGGATCTGGACTTGGCGCTTCGTGTGGATCAACCACCTGATCCTACGGAGGAAAGTACGCCACATGAGAAACAAATGTGTGAATGGTGGGAAAGATCAAACCGATTAAGTTTGATGCATATTAAGTCTCATGTCAGTGAGAGCATCTGAGGCTCTATTCCAGATTGCCCTAAGGCTAAAGATTACTTGAAAGCCATTAAAGAACAATTTGTTAGCTCGGATAAAGTTTTGGCCAACACCTTGATGAAGAGGCTTTCAAGTAAAACATTCAACCACTCTAAGAGTGTGTGTGAGCACATTATGAAAATGAGGGACACCGCTGTTCAACTCAAGTCCCTTGAGATAGAAATTTCTGAGTCATTCCTAGTGCATTTCATTTTGAACTCTCTCCTTTCTGAATATGGGCCATTTAAAATTTCTTACAATACACATAAGAAAAATGGTCTGTGAATGAATTGTTGACCATGTGTGTTCAGGAGGAAGAGAGACTAAAGCATTAGAAGTCTGAAAGTGCTCATTTGACTACTCATAATAAAGGAAGCACTGGGAAGAACAATCATGCTCAACAAAAAAAAAGCAAAATATGCCAATGAAGAAATATGGCGATAAGGATAAATGTTTCTTTTACAAAAGGCTGAGCATATGAAGAAAGATTGTATTAAGTACAAGAAATGGCTCGTAAAGAAAGGTAATTTCATCTCTTTTCATGAGATATCTGAAGGGAACCAAGGACTGCAGATTGACTTATAGTCATACTGATTATTTGGAGGTGGTCGGTTATTCAGATTCAGACTTTGCTAGATGCGCAGATTCAAGAAAATCTACTTCGGTATATGTCTTCCTTCTCGCCGGCGGTGCTATATCTTGGAGGAGTACTAAGCAAATAATTGTTGCTTCATCTACCATGGAGGCAGAGTTTATGCATGCTATGAAGCCACTACACAGGCATTATGGTTGAGGAACTTTATCTCAGGTCTTAAAGTCATCGATTCTATTGCGAGGCCTATGATGATCTATTGTGATAATTCAGCGGCTATTTTCTTCTCCAAAAATAATAAAAGTGGAAGCCAAAGCAAGCATATCGACATAAAGTATCTTAGTGTTAGAGAGAATGTGAAACAAAGTGTTGTGTCCATTCAACACATTAATACCGAGCTTATGATTGCAGATCCAATGACTAAAGGATTGCCGGCAAAACAGTTCCTAAGTCATGTGGAGCATATGAGATTGTTTTAGCTCGTTATGTGTTTGTTTTTCTCTCTAGTTATTTTCAGACATGTTCTGAATATTCTTGGAGAATAAAGTTTGATTTTATTGTGCACAAATAAAGTTTTCATATTTAAATTATATCCGTTAGGATAGTTAAAGTAGGACCCGAGTGACTTGTCGGAAGTCATTCATAAAGTTTGCTCATAACGTTGCTCACTTAGTGAATTTATGCATCGTGATACATGGAAGGAAGAGCTCGTTATTACTAAGGGCTTGACCGCTATGATTCATGCATTAGATTCTTTATTTGAGTGGGAACTATCCACTACTAAATGGTATGAATTTTAATTATGACCATACTTCTATGTTAATTATGAGATATTTGTATCATATGGACCAAGTGGGAGAATGTTGTATTCGGATAAAGTTGTGGCCCACTTGATACAAATTATCTTAAATTATTATGGTATTTAAATTCTTATCCTATAATGAGTTGTAGTGGATTTAGATAAGATCATATCCAGATCGTTTCCCTGATGGATGGAAATTATTTTAAGAAGTCTTATCTTTTAAGAATTCTAGTTATATGAAGAGTCCTAGCTCGACCTATAAATCTGACCATAGTTCTTCCATCGATTAAGGCTTTTCGGTAAGGCATAGGCTAGAAACTCTTCTGCTTTCTTTATTTTATTTATTCTAACGGTGATCTAACTTTTATTATTTGTTTATGTATATACTTAGATTATCTCTATTTTCGATTTAATTTTTCGAAGTTACGATCTATCTAGACAAGAATGGCTGGAGGTATTTTTACTTTAATTTATTTTTGCTGCGCGCTCTGTATTTATTTAGATTACAATTTCTTACATCATTTTCATATTAGAGAATCCCTTCATATGACAATGATACTCATTTTCTCGTCTTGTTAAACTCTTAATTATATTTGAACTATAAGAAACAATAATGTAGAGTCATTTTCCTTTAAGTTCTATCAAAATTGATGAGTCATTAAGAACCTCTCAAATATTAATTTCTACCAGTGCAAAAACAGTTTAGAGTCTATAGTATAGTCACTTTATTGAGAGTGTCTGGGGTGTTGCTATGTATATTTGTCACAGAAAATTGACTCCTTTTTAGGATCAAGTTTCCTACAGATTAACGGGTTCGTTTGAGAAACTCCTCAAAATCATGCTAGGATTTATCATAGCCAAGTTTTGAGGTAAAGTGATCCAAATGAGGGGTGGATTAAAAAAAAAACTAGTTTTAGGCCTAATTTTTTTTCCTTTGAAAAGATAACCCCACTTCTGAGCCATTTTTTTTTCAAACAAGTTTTTTTTTCTCAAAATGGGACCGAGTTTAAACTTAATCCCATTTTGAGAGGTTGCCAAAGTTCAAAATGTCAACTTTTTGCCCATAAAAAAGTCAATTTTCCATGAGTTTCTATTGCCTCAGCATACATTTACATGTATTTGCAAAGGGGCGTCCTTATATTTATCATATTTGTGAAGTTATCTTCAAACCCACATATTTACTAAATTATCGCTAATTCTCTCACATTAGATTTTCATATCTTCCTACTTGACAATCTGTTTTTTGAAATAGTCGAGAAGTACACTGTCAAAACTATCCCTTCTCTCTCGTTGCCGGTGGCTGCCAACAATGGTGACCATCTCTCTCTCTCTCTCTCTCTCTCTCAAACAAGACAAACTATAAAGTGAACCCAAATACGAAAAATTAAATATGAGAGAGATATCAATCTTTAGATTATAGAATTTCAAGATTCATGCATGTACCATGTATGAACTTTTAGATTGATAATTTTTCGAGGGTTTTGTTAGCAAGTGTTAATTAAGAAAGAGATAGAGAGATAGTCATGAGAAGAGAGAAAATCAGTGGGGTGCATGGCCCCTACGTACTCTCCCTTTTCCTATCTTCACACTGTGGGGAGAACTACGGCCGCAGATATATTTTTCTTTTGGCTTAATATCAGAAAACCGTCCTTAACTTTGGGTGATTATTAGAAAACCCCCTTAAGTTTAGATATCAGAAAACCGTCCTTAACTTTGGGTGATTATTAGAAAACCCCCCTTAAGTTTAGGAGTTATCAGAAAACCCCCTTTAACTTTAGATTTTATCACAAAACCCCCATAACGGTGTTATCCCTTATTATACCAAATTTTCAGCAGACAAAAATACTCCACAGCAGGGATTTCACCCCCATGTGATACAAAAATTACAAATTTAGTGTAACACATTAATCTGGTTTCTTGCAGAAAACTTTCTCTGATTTCTTGCAGAAAAACTCTCCCACTGAAAATACCTACCGGGGTACCTTTGTTCGCTCATGATTTGAGATAAGGTATGACGCCGTTAGGGGGTTTTGTGATAAAACCTTAAAGTTAAAGGGGGTTTTCTGATAACCCCTAAACTTAAATGGGGATTTCTGATATTTTGAAAGTTAAGGGGGGGTTTTCTGATAATCGCCAAAAGTTAGGGGGGTTTTCTGATATTAAGCCTTTTCTTTTTAACTTTTATCGTTTAAAATGGCATTTGGGGAGCATGGGCATTCTGAGGGTTACGCTCCTTAATGGGGTAAATACTGTAAATCTCGAGGGCACAAATTAAATTCTAGCAATCAAATTTTTTTTGGGACCACAACTTCCAAAGCACTGAAAAGAGAGATCTCGCAAAATTGGCAGCAACCAAAGTAAAACTTCCTTATAGTGCCCCTCTTTTATCCTAGGCTTCTCAGGGGACAATTCATAAAACCCCCATAGACTTTGGGGTTCTTGTACAAAACCCCTTGAACTTTACATAAGAGAACCCTTCATTCAAAATTCTGCTAAGTGTTTTCGAGCTATTGGTACATCTTATATACAATGTTAAAAGGTAGTAACACGTTTGAGTTATGACAACTAAAAATTTATGATGAAAAACTTGAATGAAGAATGTTCATGTAACAAGATACAACAATCAAGTCAAACTTTAGTCTCTTGCTCTATGTATTAATGTCATTCATGAGATTTTCCAATGGTTGATAGGGGAATTTTGAATGTTAAAGGGGGTCTACTTTGTTCGTTGCACCCGGAGATTTCTCCATAGTTTGAATTTTGAAACTTTGCAAGCCTACCAACAATGATGCTGACTAGCGAGCATGAGTTGTTCAGGTGAGCCTTACCTGCGTGTTGTTACCTTCTCCATATGCGATAACTGTGCGAAGATGGTGATTCTACTGATTGTGGAGCTCTGCTACTATTAGAACGATCCGTAGCAAAGATGTAATCAATGATTGAGAAGTAGTAATCAGTTAGTTAGTATTACGCATTCTGCCAGCTAATAATTCAGAACAGAGTATGTGTATTTTATATTTGAGGAGTAATAGGGTGCGTGGCCTTGTAATCGGTAGTATCTCTCTAGTGTATGGGTGCTCATGAAATGCATTTCTGATTCGTGGTCTGATCTAGCCAGAAGGTAATGTGTGAACAATGTTAATCTTCCTCTTATCATATTTTTATATTTATTATGTCTCCAACTAGACATCCTCATCTATACTATTTTGCATTAGGGACCACCAATGATCTTCGGTCGCTAATGCTCGAGGTGCTGAGGACTATTTCTTCACATGCCACGCTCTCAAGAGGAGAACCAATTTTAGTTGGTCTCGTCATAATAGACTTTGTTTGTTTGCTAGAAAGATGTTGGTGATTATTTTATTCTCAAACCATTAAAGGATATTTTTTATTTCAAATCACAAGTACTAATGGGGGTAAATTGCACTAAACTTCCAAAATCTTTTAGCGTTTTGCTGTAAATTCTGAAAAACTTTCAAAATAGTAATAAACCTCCCAATAACTTTTATAATTGCAAAGCATTCCCAAATAAGTTTTCGCGTTTTGCAGATAAACCCCATAAATTCAACCCAAAAAGCAATATAAAATGGCTTTTTAAAAGTTATTATGAGTTTAGTGTAATTAACCCAAAAGATTTTTTTTCTTTTTTTTTTTGGGGGGGGTGTCTTTTGCAAAATTTTTGGGAGTTTAGTGTGATTTTGAATGTCACGCCCCGGGCCCGTTGGCACGTGCAAGCCGTGGGACCCACCGAGAGCAACTCGTGGGTTGGCTAAATCCACTTTGCCAAAATGCTAGCACTCGTTGCTCTTGGGTCTTGGGCTTTTCTCTATTTATGCCACAAATATTTCTTCGCACTAGTCTACGTAGGAGTAAACTGTGGGGGTGTCACATTGAAAGTTATTGGTGGTTTACAACAAAATGCTGAATATTCTTGCGGGTTTAGTCTAATTTACTTACTAATAAATATGGCGCCAATGAAGACAGTAATTTGTGACATACACAACATGAAAATAAAACAACTATAAGAAATTTAACAATTGGAGCCTAAATCTATCATTGAATTGATAGATTGGCTAAGAAAAATATATATGACTCAGTACTAAGTACTATTTATTAAACTATAGAATAACCTAACCCAAAAATAAAAATAAAAATAAAAATTAAGCTACAGAAAAAGGGAAAAATATCTCGACAGGTTTGATGAGCTTTTGTGAATAACTCCGATTACAAACTTAACACAATATATATATATATATATATATATATATATATATATATATATATATATATATATATATATATATATATATATATATATATATATATATATATATATATATATATGATAAAATGAGATAGTGAGCACAAATTCTTATCGTGAGCTAGCTCAATAGGCTACTCGAAATGATGATCGGCACCGCCCATTGTGATTTGCACTCATCATGATCTATATGTAGAAAAAATTATATTATTTTGAAAATTTTAATCATTGTTTTAGCTATGTATAGAAGGGACGGCTATTAAACTGCCTGAAAAATTAACATATCAAACTAGTTTGATTCATATCCTAGAAGACTCCAAATTATGTGAAAATTTTATCATATACATTTCATGTCATGTTGAACAAGATGTGCAGTTACCGATCATGAATTTGATGACCCAATTAATCTAGCTCACGATAAGATTTGAGCTCACCATCTCATAATATCATTACGATATATATATATATATATATATATATATATATATATATATATATATATATATATATATATATATATATATATATATATATATATATATATAGAGTAGGATCAAATGAGAACCCGTAACAAATATGAGAACTAAGAACTAACACTCTACCCTTAGATCTTTAAACAATCAACGGTTCTCGATTAAACCGTATTAAATTCAAAACTGAATTAAAGGGCTTGTTTCGTCATTTTGGTCGAAAAGAATCGGTTACAATATAGGTAGTCTTATATTTCCTAAATAATCGTGATTTCTTCATCACGTTTAAAAAATCTTTTTTCCTATCTCGGCGTTTTCTTCTCGGAGTCAAACCCTCCGTGCTCTTGTTCTATTTTTTCTTCTTCTTCATTATTTTATATATTTTTTGATTTTCATGGTGACGTCTCCCACATGCTTCGTTTCTTCTTCTTCTTTATTATTTCATATATTTTTTAATTTTCATGGTGGCGTCTCCCACATGCTTCCGTTTCTTCTTCTTCATTATTTTATATATTTTTTGATTTTCATGGTGGCGTCTCCCACATGCTTCCGTTTCTTCTTCTTCTTTATTATTTCATATATTTTTTATTTTTCATGGTGATGTTTCCCACATGCTCTCCGCTCTTTCCCTGTTTTTTGTCTGTGGGCGGCTCTCCCTTCCCCTCTTCTTTTCATTTTTTTGCTTTCTCTTTTTTTTGTGTGTTGCTAATTCTGTATTTATAATTTACAGAATCATCTACTTATTGTTACAGAATCTCCTAGTTTTCAAAACAGAATCTCCTTTATCAACTTACGAATCGCATATTATAACTTACGTAATCACGTGATTATTGTTACGAATCACCTAGTATAAAAATAAAATCTCCTTTATCAACTTACGAATCGTATATTATAACTTACGAATCACGTAGTCATTGTTACGAATCACCTAGTATAAAAATAGAATCTCCTTTATCTACTTACGAATCGCATATTAAAACTTACGAGAATCATGTATTTATTGTTACGAATCTCTAAGTTTAGAAAACGAATATATTCTATCAACGATAGAATCGCATATTATAACCACGTAATCACGTAATCATTGTTACAAAATCACCTTGTTTAAAAATAAAATCTCCTTTATCAACTTACGAATCGCATATTATAACTTACGAATCATGTAATATACGATAAAATCTAGGGATTACGTAACAATATGTGATTCGTAAGTTGATAAAGAAGATTTTATTTTGTAAACTCAAAGATTCGTAATAATAAATATATGATTCTGTAAATTTCAATATGCGATCTATAAGTTGATAAAGAAGATTCGTTTTGTAAACTTAGAGATTCCGTAACAATAAATACATGATTCAAGAAGTTTCAATATGCGATTATGTACGGTGATAAAGGAGATTCGCTTTTTATACTAGGTAATTCTAACAATGATCACGTGATTCTCTAGTTATGATATGCATTCTCAGAATCGTAATTGTATTTTTTAATAATGTATTTTAGACAAAGTTTGTGGGGTGCAGAATCATGACATATCTTAGTTTCTCTCTCCTCCTTAAATATCTCAAATCAAAACTAACTTATCTTCTTACCTTTCTTAATCTTATCTTTTTAATCCATGAAAATTCTCGCTTTCTAATCTAGCTAGTTTTAGCATTAACTTTGATTTTTTTTATTTACTTTTTTTTTACTTTTTATTTTTTATTTTTTTGGAGAACTTTCGAGCTTGTAGTCAATGCCCCGCTTTTTCTGATGCTTTATTAAATCTAGCTTTGCATTCACTTAAAAAGACAATGACATAAATGTATTTTTATAGGGTTTTTATATCAAAACCAACTTTACTTTTACTCAAATTGATACTAACCACCTTTAAAGTTTTTTTTAATGTAAACCACCTTTACTTGCTAACATGCTTGCAATGTCATAGCTAATCTAGTTTTCAGCTAAAAAATACGCGAAATGACCATTTTACCCTCATCATTTTCTTATTTTTTGCATCTCTTTCCTCACAAACTCTAACCCTAGCCCTAATCCTAGCCTCCTCATCCTTCTCCTCTTCTCCCCGTCTTCCCTCTCCCTTCTCCCCCAACTCCCCTCCCCCTCTCTCTTATCCTCCCTCTTCCTCCCCGACCTCCCACTCTTCCATTCCTTCCCAAGTGGAAACTAGGATTAGGGTTAGGGTTTGGGGGAGGTGGTGGCCATGAGTTAGGACTAGGATTTTGAGGGAGGTGGGGGCCATGGTTTAGGGTTAGGGTTAGGGTTTGTTGGAGAGGAGGATGGATGAGGCTAGGGTTAGGGTTAGGGGTTGAAAAGAAGAAGATGGAGGTAAAATGGGAACGTCTGATTTTTCGTGGGTGAACAATAAAAAAAGGTGTTACATTGCAATGCAAACATGTTAGCAAGTAAATATGGTTTACATAAAAAAAAAATTTAAAGATGGTAAGTATCAATTTGGGTAAAAGTAAATGTGGTTTTGATGTAAAAATCTTTTTTTATATAACTGGGAGAAGAAGGAAAAAGGGATATTTGATCCCCTGTTCTTCCCCACCTCTCCCCTTAAATTTTCTTACTTTCTTGTTCTATTTATATATTCTAAAACGGAGAGAACTAGCAAGAGGATCCACTAGAGGGTGTTTGGGAAGGCTTATTTTTTTTTTAAGCTTTTAAGTTATGTTAGCTTTTAGTGGCTTTTGCCTTTTTGATAAAAATACTATAAAAATTATTTGAGTAAAATAGTAATTTATTTGGTCAAACCTAACTTTTTAAACGAGCTTATAAGCTAGTTTTTCAAAAGTCGATATACTAGCTTTTAAAATGGGACTTATAAACCAACTTATTAGGCATTTTACCAAACAAATAGAAATGAAAAAACTAGCTTAAAAGCTAGTTTGACCAAAAAATAAGCCTCCCCAAACACCCTCTAAACAGTCGGAGAAAATAAGGCGGTGATTTTTTTTTTGTGTGCGAAAATTGAGATGTTTTTCTAACTCATGCTTCTTGACTAATTCTAACGCAGATGTCCAACTTGTGAGGGCTACCTCTCATCTAGTACTTACAATTTCGTATCTATAGAGGTTTACGTCAAAAATGGAATTAAGTATGCTTTTAATATTTATACTAATTTGACTAAATATGAAAATAATGATGATGATGTTGATGATAATGATGATGTTGTTGATGATGATGATAATAATAATAGTAACGTTGAACTATTATCAAATAGTCCTACATAACTTTTAAAATATCAATAACCACGATCTTAAATAAAGGGTTATCGAGAAAATCTCCTTTAACTTTAAGAACTTAAGTCAGAATGTCAATTCTCTTTCAATCATATGCCAATTAAGTCACTGCACGTAGAGTTCCTTCGCAATTTGTATGCTGGCACTTGCAAGGTAGTTTACACACTGCATAATATTCCCAGATATATATTCACCAGTTGAAGGAAAAATACTCGTGGTAAGCACTTCATCGTCGCTAAAAAAGTTATCTTGAGACTCATTTAATCATAATACCTATATTGAAGTACCTATATTGAAGCCCAATCATGCAATTTATGAATATTTTTCAAATGGGTGAAAGAAAATTTTGTAATTATGTGAATAATATTTGTTAATTGTACAAATTAATATTTATCTGAATACTATTTGTAAATTTTAAAATTATCTATGTGAATACTATTTGTAAATTATACTAATTAGTATCAAGTTAAATCAAACAGACTATGGTAAATACAACCAATTATCTTAATTATGGTCCAACTTGCTCAAGTTCTTTTCATTTACACCTTGCGATGAAGTTCAAGCTATCTATGGTATCTTAAGAATGATTTTTGAACCAACTTATTTATTTTCAGTTTTGCGTGCATCATCACCTGCTATATTAACTGCTAAATTTTGGTGAATTAGAGCCTTTCAAATGGTGTCATGCTAAATTTTGGTGAATTAGAGCCCTTCAAGTGGTGTCATGCTAATTCTGGTGTCATCATGTTAATAAGCAATAATTGTAGCAGTTTTGTGTTTTACTGAAAATGCTTTTAGACCCACTGTGAATGTTAATTGTTGCTATAAGTAATTTATTTGCTCAAGGGTAAGTTAATTTCATTTGTTTGCTCAAGGATAAGTTTCACATAATCCCCTTAAGTTTCACCGATTTTAAGATAATTGCTCTAAACATTTAGTTTAACCCACCATTAAGCTTTTTCAGAAAACCTTCCTAACTAACATTGTTAAATCTAACTATGTGCATGAAAATCACGTGCATCCACTAGTTAAAATGTCCCTGGTGGAAACGGAAAAAAAAGAAGCAAAGGAAACCTTTATTGTTATTTTGAATAATTTTAAGGGTAAATTTTATATAAGCCACAGAACTTTGCCCAGTGCAAGGTTAATATATGAATAGTCGCCTGGATTAGTTGAACAAACTGGAAATGTTTGACGGCTTTTCCGAAACACCACAAAAATAAGGGGAGTTAAGTGGCATTTAAAGTTTAGAGTGGTTTTCTCAATATTGGACAAACTTAATGGGTTTTGTGAAATTTACCCTTTATTCAGTAACCACTGAAAATTCTAGAAAAGGTCCTAATATACCCGGCCAATTAACTCACAATCTAAAAATATAGGCAATTAACTCACAATCTAAATTCAAGTCCAAATATATCAAATTAAGCCAATTAACTCACAATCTAAAAATTCTAGAAAAGATCCAAACCACTTCAACCTGCAGAAGTTTTCAAGAACAAAAAGAGAAAAAAAAGGGAGAAGAGGAGGATTTTTGCCAAGGGGTCTTCTCTCGGAGTTCGTCGTTAATGGGCCGGTAAGCATTTATCTAAACCTCCTCTCCCTCAAATTCATTTTATTTCATATCATATAAGTTAGATCTATGTCTTGATATTTCGATTAAGATATTATCTAAATCATGTTTCTGGCTACTTTAATAATGCACGGGTGGCTTCAATTTGTATGTTTCATTGGTAGGTTCATATGCATCATTTCTGTATTGGTTTTCTTTTTGTCAATATGCGTGCATAATTGATTGCTCGAATTAAGTTATTCTTTTCATTGTTCATTAGGTATGCATCATTTCTGTATTGGTTTTCTTTTTGTCAATATGCATGCATAATTGACTGCTCGAATTAAGTTATTCCTTTCATTGTTCATTAGGCTGTTCTGTGATATAGAAATTGTATCAATAATGTTATACCTGTTGGATATTTTGTATCAAAACATTAAAAATGTAAATAATCAAATATAAGAAATTAAGGAGAAAGGGATCGTGGCTGTAAGAGGCGATCGTGATGTCCTTGCCTCAGAACAACGGTTAGCGCCCGAGAAGCGTGCAATGCAACCGTGAACTAGCGGTAAAAGTCCCCGAAGTTGGTAGGCACTTGAGGTTCTGCGAATCTCAAGCCTCTTTGCTCAATAGATGCTTGCCCAAAACCATAAAATAAAATGGGAAAATATACAAGAGGATGAAGTCGAAAGCTTTGTATTTTCATATATGTATATAGTTTCCTTCTTCTTCTCTACAAAGCCTTTCAAGAAATAACGTATTTAAAACGTGAGAGAGCTCTTATGTTTAATAACACATTTAATGTAATTTAATAGGTTTAATAAAGGAATAAAATAAATTGGTTCATAATAACCAATATTCATGAAAATTAATGTGAGTAAATAAAGGCAATAATTTAGGACTATATAATTATATTAAAATCAATAAAGAAACTCAATCTTTTATTAAGGAAATAAATTTTCCAACAATCCCCCCCAAAAGGTTGAGTTTCGAGGAGGAAAAGAAAAATTAAGAAAGACAAATAAATCAATTAAGATAAGAAGGTCGGGCAATCTAATATTGTGAATTCGGCAAAGGTAGCTTTCGGCTTTGAACCTTTACTTAGTGATATTTGTCGCAATCTGAGAGACATAATGGACGAACCTTGAATTATACCTCTTTATCAGATATTAACAAAAGCACACACAATATGCATCCATTTAATGAGCGAGCGGGTTGGAGCGTTAATGGCCATACTCACATAACCGTCTCATGAGAGTTACTAGGGATCAGCCCCATGTCCCCTAACCGCGGCCTTCACAGTTCCTCTCACGTAGGTAAGTCTTCCAAGGATACTGTGACTGGTATGTATCCCCCACATAGGTCAGACTTATTAAGAGTTAAACTCATCCTGCCCAGTCACATCAATAGAGCACTGTCACCATAGGAATGAGGGTGTAGCTAATATGGTGCAAGTCATAAATGCATCCAATGCTACAAAGGAGTAAACTCCAAAAGTCAGTGCTCCACACGAGAATCACTATCCAGCTTGTTTCTACCACATTGAACCCTTATCATGAGAATAGCTCGTCAATCAAAAGGTTGGGTTCCCGCTGTCAGTGATCTCTACTATGGGCTTAACCTCATTCCCCTCGATGATTCTAGGATTATAATCCTAGAGAGACCCTTTTATCAAATTGAATTTTAGAAAATTCGGGTCAAGTGTTTTATACTCATTTATATATTTGATGCAAGCATAAAGCCCATCTAGATAACACACCACATGTGGATGACATGAAATATATCTGCAAGAGACACTAGAGGAGAGATGTCAATATTTATAATTTATGTACATCAGCGATTTATAGGTGTGCTTTACATATGAGAAATATTATCATAAACATGCTAGCAACATGGTATTAAATTTTCCCACCTATATTTCAAATGAGACTCATATTAATAATTTTAGTTATTCACTTTTATCAAAATTAATGATGATGCTAGAGGATTTAAAATTTATATTGGTCATCACGATGGTCGCAAGTTGGTTGCTGTAAATAAGACCTTTCTAAACTTGCCTCGCCATTTTTTAATATCATCTGTTCCACCTCTAGGGAAGTCATCATTATATTGAAAATTTGAATAACCTTTTATTCATATATCAGACAAACATATATACATTGAATTTCACAATTGCTATCATGCATATATTCTTCGAATCATGTAATCAACTTTCAAGTGTACCTCTAGCATTATATAAGCAATAAAATATACATCATAATGCGAGAAAAAGGTAATTTTTAATAGTTAATGATTTGAACTTTTGTTCACCATATAGATAGAAGTTAAAAGATATACCTCTTGATTTGATTTGCCATGACATTGATCCACCACATCTCCTGTAACTAGGCATACTAGTTGACAGAGTATACATATCTATATCAACTCTAATTATGTTCTGAAATCTCAAATGAAAGCATTATACATGTAGTCGTATGAAGAGCTACATATATGATTATTTTCAATCACTATTAAAATAATAGAACATCAAAACATGTTAGCATAGTTATTGATGTCTCTTATCGAAATCAGAAGTTAACAAAGAACTATAATAATCAAACTTTTCCGTTTTAAATGACCAAGGTTTTAAACAAAATTTGATATCGTCATAGTTGATGATTTAAAACTTTAATTCAACATATAAATAGAAGTTAAAAGACATACCTCTTGATTTAGTTTGCTAAGATATTGATCCACAACTCTAAGTAGGCGGGGCGTAGTTGACAAGGTACACATATCATCAACTACAATTATGGACCGAAATCTCACATGAAGTATTGTACAAGCGGACATATGAAATGCAACAAAATACTATTTTGAACTTATGGTGAAAGTCTTGAACATCGAATCATGTTAGTACAGATTATTAATATCTTTGATAAAATTTAAAAAAAACTAACTCATAGCACTGGATCCACATGGTAGACAAATAACAAAAGGACTTGTATTTATTTGTTAAATTGCCAATCAAGTAAATTAGAACAACTTGATTGGTTTAACTTGGATTGTCATCCTTCTCCGAAACTACAAAGAACCAATTATTATGTGATTAGAAACCTCCATTAATTAGAAACATGTTTTCTTAAAATTTATGGCTCAGATTTAACGTTGGTTTTACGTATATTTAATAAGGAAGAGAAAAAAAAACCTCACGTTAACTTGAAGATATTATCAAATGAAATAATAAGAGCAGAGAACTGAAGATATGAAAAGATTAACTTAACATATAAAAGATATTACTCATCGTGCATAGGCTTATAAAGATACAATAGGAACAAATCATAAATTTCTAACTTCTATTAGACAATAATTAAATTATTGGCGAGAGTTTAGCATACACAACCTTAAGCATGTGAGATCACTTGCTGGCAAATGATATAATTAGTAAACAAGAGGCCTCACTTATTTGGTCATCAAAGTCAAATATTGACACTAATTAGGCTAAAATTAAAGTACTAAAACAATTCTACCAAATAAGAACTTTCCTTACAAAGCTATCACATGACAAATAATAAAATGGATAAACACATGATAAATATATTTTCCACTAATAGATCCACAAAATGTAGGATTAAAATTTTCTTCCAAATAGATAATTTTTTTTTTTTTCTTATTAAATATACGTAAACCAACGTTAAACATAGCAAGACAAAATAACTTTGAAAAAACTTGTTCTAGATTGTTGGATATTTTGTATCAAAACATTAAAAATGTAAATAATCAAATATAAGAAATTAAGGAGGGGATCGCTGTCTGTAAGGGGCAAATCGGATGTCACCGCCTCTAACAACAAATTCCGCAGACGCAGAAGAATGCAATCAGTGAACTAGCTTAAAAGTCCCCGGTGGCCCAAGACTTGAGGTTATCATAATCTCAAGCCTCTTTGCTCAATAGATGCTTGCCCAAAACCATAAAATAAAATGGGAAAATATACAAGAGGATGAAGTCGAAAGCTTTGTATTTTCATATATGTATATAGTTTCTTCTTCTTCTCTACAAAGCCTTTCAAGAAATAACGTATTTAAAACGTGAGAGAGCTCTTATGTTTAATAACACATTTAATGTAATTTAATAGGTTTAATAAAGGAATAAAATAAATTGGTTCATAATAACCAATATTCATGAAAATTAATGTGAGTAAATAAAGGCAATAATTTAGGACTATATAATTATATTAAAATCAATAAAGAAACTCAATCTTTTATTAAGGAAATAAATTTTCCAACAATACCCCTAGTTGAATGTCACGTTGAAATAGGATTCTTTTCCATATCTTCCTGCTCTAACTTTGAATCAAATCTTTTGCACTTTATTCTGAGTTGTCTCTGGTTGTGCTTTTATTCTAAAATATCGTAAGTATTTCTATTTTGAATGGTTCCATTAGGATCGAGTGACTCCTTAGCATTTTGAACTGTCTTTGTGACACTTTGGACAAGCCAATGAGTGCTGAATTGTAGGGGTTTTCATCATGCCTTGGGTTTACTCTCTGAAAATCGATACTGAGGTCTTTAGAGTGCCTTGGACGAGTCGGTGAGGACCGAATCGCAAGAGTTTTACGTCATGCCTTGGTTTTACTCTCTATAGACACCAAGGGCTTTGGATGCCTTGGATGAGTCGGTGAAGACCGAGTTGCAAGGACTTTGTGTCGTGCCTTGGTTTTACTCTAAATAAACACCAAGGGCTTTGTTTGCCTTGGACGAGTCGATGAAGACCGAGTCACAATGACTTTGCATCATGCCTTGATTTTACTTTGAATAGACATCAAGGGCTTTGGATGCCTTAGACGAGTCGGTGAAGATCGAGTCACAAGGACTTTGCAGCATGCATTGGTTTTACTCTGAATAGACACCAAAGGCTTTGGATGCATTGGATGAGTCGGTGGAGACCGGGTCGCAAGGGCTTTTACTCCATGCATTGGTCTTACTCGTGAGAATGATACCAAGGTCTTTGGATGCCTTGGACGAGTTAATGGAGACTGGGTCACAAGGACTTTGTTCGTGCCTTGGGTTTACTCTGAATAGAAACCAATTTAACAAATATGTAGAAAGAAATAACAACTTTTCATTAAGATGAGAACCTTGTGGTTACATTTATTGGAAGTATATATTTGAGGTGTTTTATATTCCAAGGATGCTTTAGGAGCCTCCCATCTTGACTTTGTAACCAGTAGGTTCCTTGGTGAGCTTCTCTGATGACGTTGTAAGGCCCCTCCCAGTTGGCGGCGAGCTTACCATGGTTTATTTCTTTGTTGAAAGTGGCCTTTCAAAGAACTAAATCTCCAATTTTGAACCTCCGGGGTTGAACTCGGCTGTTGTAGTGTCTTAGATCCAGGCTCCTACTGCTTCGTCCACCCTCTTCTTTAGTGCTTGTAGTAGGTAATTGTTTGCTACTTCTGCTAGGTCGTTGCATTGGGAATGTGCTACTGAGGCAAATTGAGCTAGATCTTTTATTCTTCGTAAAAGTCACAAAATCCCTTACTGCCAAATAGAGTGTTGTTGTCTGTTATGAGAACTATCCGCACCCCGAACCTGCTAACGACCGACTTCCACATGAAATTGCTGATGTTGTTTGCTGATTTTTGCTAGCGGCTCAGCTTCTATCCACTTGGTGAAGTAGTCTATGTCCACAATTAGGAATTTACGGACGCTATTGGAAGCAGTCCCAACAAGTCTAACCCCCACTGGGCGAATGAGACTAGATTGATGAAAGGAGTGAGCTCAGTTGCTGAAACCCGTGGGATGTTGAAGTAGAGTTGACAGACTTTGCATTGGGTTGTGAGTTTTTTAGGCTCGGCTAAGATGATCGGCCATTAATATCCCTACTTGATAACCTTATGTGCTAGGGTTCTAGACCCTATGTGGTTCCCGCATACCCCCTCGTGAATCTCCCTTAGGACATAGTCCGCTTTTTCAGGTCAGAGGGACCGAAGATAGGGCCCCATGCTACTACTTGTATAATAAAGATGGTAGAGTTGGCCTTGGGTCATGAGATACTTCAAGGCATTCCTCTGTAGGCATTTGGCTTAGACTAGGTTTTTAGGTAGAGTCCTATTTGTCAAATATTGAATAAGAGGATCCATCCAGCACGGATCCGGCGAAAGATCTATCTGCATGATTGAGTCCATGATTGAGTCCACCATCGCTTCAGCAATGCTAAGTTGTTTGAGGGGCCCTGAGCTCGAGGAGCCTAGTTTAGACAAGGTATCTGCAAGAGTGTTGTGGGATCTTGAGACTTGCTTGATTCTGAACTCTTTCAGTTTACCCAGCAACTCTTTGACTCTCCCCAGGTATTTGGCCATCCTAGGATCTTTTGCATCACATTCTCCCCATACATAGTAGGCAACAAGCTGAGAGTCGTCAACAATGAAAACAAACCTGCCTTGATTGCTAGGGTGGCTCTGAGGCCGGCTAGGAGAGCTTCATATTCAGCTTTGTTGTTCGACACTAGAAAATCAAAGGTGATGAAATACTCATGAATGTGTCCCTTCGGGCTACGTAAAACTACTCCTGCTCTGGTACCACCTTCTCCTGAAGAGCCATTGACTTTCAGCAATCACCATGATGAAAATTCTGGCGAATCATACCCGAGAGAATTGTTCTTCCGTGATGGGTGATTAGGCATGGAGCACTAGGAGGAGGAGCCAGTCTTTGGGCCGCGGGTCATCTTTCGGATCGGATGACTCGATTAGGAAGTCGGTCAAAACCTAGGCCTTTATGATCATCCTAGATTCGAACTGAACATTGTACTTGCCGAGTTTAGTGCACTAATTGATCATTCGCCCGGAAGTGGTAGGACTGCTGAGTGCCTTTTCTAAAGGCAGATTGGTTCGCACAATCAAAGTGTGAGCTTGAAAGTACGTACAAAGTTTTCTGGTTGTAGTGATGAGAGCGAAGGAATCTCTCTTAATGAGGATATAGTTGAGTTAGCTACTTTTAGGATAAGACTAATATAGTATACCGGCTACTGGATGTTCTCCTCTTTACAAACCAGAACTACACTTACAGCTTTAGATGAGATGGCCTGGTAGAGGTAGGGTGGTTCCCCTTTCATGGATCTGCTCAGTAGGGGCTTGGAGGTCAGATAGCTCTTGAGCTCCGTGAAGGCGTTGCTACACTCTGCATTCCACTCAATATTATCTCTGAGTCCTTTGGTCCCTCTTAAGACCTTGAATAAGGAAAGGTTTCTTTCAACCGACTTGGAGAAAATGGCTCAAGGCCGCTATTCTTCCGTCCAACTTTTGATGTCCCTCACTGTATGAGGCGCAGACATTCCTTCAACAATAGCTATCTTCTCGGGTTGACATAAATTCCTTGTTGGTTTATCATAAACCGAGGAATTTGCTCGATTGAACCCCAAGGTACACTTTGTGGTTGATCTTCATTTCGTATTGGCGAAGAACGTAGAAGGTTTTTTCGAGATCCGCAATGTGGGAGTTAGCTGTTTAGACTTCACCAGGATGTCATAGACATAGGCCTCCATATTATGACCAGATTGATCTTTAAAGATCTTGTTGATTAACCTCTAATAGGTTGTTCCTGTATTCTTAAGGCTGAAGGGCATCACCTTATAATAAAAGGTCCCCTGATCTGTAAGGAATTAGGTCTTCCCTTCATCCTCTTTCGCCATCTTTATCTGGTTGTAGCTTGAAAATGCGTCCATGAAACTAAGCATTTCATGGCCTACACTCTCATTGACTAGCTAGTCGATCCAGGTGAGGGGGTAGCTATCTTTGGGACAAGCTTTTTTGAGATCGGTGAAGTTGACGCACATCATCCATTTGCCGTTGGCTTTTTTTTACTAGCATGACATTGGATAGCCACTCGGGGTATTGGACTTCCAGGATAAAATTAGCTTTCAGTGGTTGGTCGACTTCTTCCGTAGCTGCCTGCTACCTCTCAGATTCAAGAGGTCTCTTGTTCTGTTGGACCAACTTGTTATGTCGGTAGACAGATAACTCATAAGTTATGATTTCTAAGATGATTCCTATCATGTCCTCAGGCTCCTAAGCAAAAACATCCGCGTTGGCATAAAGGAACGCAATGATTGCTCTTCGCTGTGGCTCCGTTAGCTCCGACTTGATCTTCACCTTCTTGGTTTTATTAGGGCCGAGCCGAATTTCCTCTAATTTTTCCATGGGAGTGATTTGCTCCCTCTCTTCATCTTTCTGTAGGTAGGCTTGGGTATTCTCGATGGGCAAAGTTTTGGAAGTCTCTTTCCCCTTCAAAGAGAGCAGATAGCAAGATCTGACTTCTTGCTAATTGCTCCACACAAGGCCAACCTCTTCTAGGGTTGGGAACTTGATCATTTAGTGATAGGTGGAGGGAATAGCTTGGAGGTCATTCAAGAAAGTCCTCTCAAGGATGACATTGTAGGTTGATTTAATATCCATTACGATAAACTAGACCTGAATCATGGACTGGTGAGGATAGTCGCCGACTAGCATGGGTAGGGTGATCAACCCTTCCGGCTGAACCAAATGAGCTGAAAAGACTACAAGGGGACTCGGGCAAGGCCATAGCTAGGATTTGTCAACTCCCATCTGGTTGAATGCGTCCACGAACAGGACATCTGCAAAATTTTCAGTGTCCACTAGAATCTTCTTGACTTGGAATCCATCAATTTGCACGGAGAATGATGATGGGATCATCGTGAGGTGTCATCACGCCTTTCAGGTCGGTGTCATTGAAGAAGATGGGCTGATCTACTTTGAGCTTTTTCTCACAGAGATTCACCTCAAATGCTCGTCGGGCATACTTCTTCCGAGCATTATTTGACATTCTCCTCGCCTTGAGCCACCACTTATGGTGTTAATGGTGCCTTTATCGCTGATTGTTTTGCCAATGTGGACGAGGTGACATTGGCCTAGATCTCCTCCTCTTTGATTTCTCTCAGGCTGGCTCTTCCTTATCATGGTTGGCAAGGACCTTCTTCAATAGACCTCTCTGAATAAGGTCCTCAATGTCTCCTTGCAGGATATGGCAATCATCAGTGTTGTGGTTGTGATATCGATGGTATCAACGGTATTGTCGGGCATCCCTATTCTGAGGGTTTAATCTCATAAGAGGTAGGACTTTGGTAAGATGTCTCTCCTTCTGAATCATATGCAATACTTACGAAAGGGGAGCATCGAGAGGGGGAAGGAGGAGCGCCAATTTCCTCATTGTCTCCTTCATCTGGTCTCTTCTATCGACTCGGCTGGATCTAGGCTTAGATTCAGGCTAGTCCTCTTCAATCTTCTTTCCTTCAAAGATTCAAACCTTTACGTGAGTAGCCTTCTTTTGTGCGGCTGTCTTTCACATCCATGTGTAACCGTGCTCGGCTATGAGTTGGTCAAAGGGTATCTAATGAGAGAATCAGACAATTTCTTATCCTCCAGATCCGCGATGATTGCCGTCATGGCTACCATATTGCTAGGATCTTCCACTTCCAAGCATTTGTCTTGGAATCTTTTGAAGTACTCTCTTAAGGTTTCTCCTGTCTTCTGCTTGATCTGCAGTAAGAGAATAGATGGTGCCTTCTATTCTATATCTGCCAGAAAGTGGTACATAAATTTCTAGCTAAGTTGTTCGAAGCTGTGGATGGATTTTTTTCTCCAAAGAGTTCCACCACATCTTAGCACTGCCACTAAGGGTGACAGGAAAGGCTCTGCAAATGATCGGGTTGGTCACGTGTTGCATGCTCATCATGTCAAAAAAAATTTGTGCATGTTCGGGCGGGTCGCCTTTGCCCTTATATTTCTCAACGTGTGGCATCTTGAAATTAGGGTAGAAGTTGTTCATGATGTCTTCTAAGAAAGGAGTGTTTCCCGTGACATCACCACGTGTTGTACGTCCGATCATAGCCGAAGCTAGATGGACCATAGAGGATTGGCCTAGGTTGCTAGGGTTTGGGTTGTGTAGGTGTGTCTTACACCTGCGGCGTCATGCAGCGGTTGGAGTTGGGCCGTGGCTTGAGCTCTCCAAATGAGGTAGAGGTTGTTATGGATCGGTGGCGAACTTCTCAGACGTCGCCTCTAGATGAGGCGGAGGTTGTCATGGATCGGCGGCGAAGTGAGTTTACTGCCGTGACGGAGGAGACTGAGAGGGAAGAACACGTCTGAGAAGTTCATTGGCGAATGAAGCAAACAGCTATTGGAGAGATTGAGCTATCCTTTTAGTAGATTCATCCAATTGGCTTGAGTGACATAGCCGGAGATAGAAGATTCCCCAAGAATATTTGAATTTGGAACCGTTGAATGGTTTTGATCAGTCATTTTCTCTAAGGGATAAAAAGAGACCTCATGGTGGGCACCAAACTCTTTATGTCAGAAAATTGATTGTATGGGTTAGTGGATATTTATAGGAGTTTAGGTTTTTTTGATCTTCCTTGATAGCTGATCAGTCAGGAGAAAGTAGGCTCCTACATAGGAAACACCCATCAGAGGGCCGGAGTTTGTTGCTCCGACATGCCCTCCGACGTTCATGTCAGTAATAGATTAAGCAAGTTTGCAGAAGCTAGTTTTAGGGAGTTACTTAACATTTTTTTGCATACCTTCGAATAGTGCAGGTACCTACTATTTATAGAGAGTTGGCAAGGACACATCGATAATTTGATCGGGTCAGTACAGTCGGTTGATTAGACCACACCTTACACGTGTTGGCAGCCGATTGAATGAGTCATTTCTGCTTTTAATGCGACAGTGATAGAACATTTGAAGTGTTGGTGTTGTCCGAGGAGTCATAACTTCGGCCCAAAGAGTCATAATAACTCTGACTCAACATTAAACGCGATGGTAATTGAGCGGCAAGGTACGACTGTTGAAACTGATAGGTCGTTCCGTCATTCGAGACATTCTCTAGCAAGGGTCCAAGTAGAAGACGCCTTTTGTCTCAGACCCGGCTTCTTTTAGTGTATCCCGTCTCGAAGACGCCTTTCGTCTTGGACTTGGGTTGCCAAAAGGGTTGGCGAAGCTCACATCTCGGTGGGGCTTTTGAATTAGGGGAACTCGGCTAGTTAATTATGACACGTGGCCGATTCTCCAGAGTTTATTTGACTTAGTAACTCTTAGGATACAACAGCACGAAATAGCATTATCTATCAGAACAACAGGACGCTTGCTGATGATTGCATCAATTCGATTGTTTTGACATAAAAATTCAGCGCAGCAGGATATCGAGAATTAAATGCTCCAGCACAATATTGAATGGTGCATGGTCATGCATATAGAGCCCAGGTTTCTCTCTGAGAAGAGAAGGTCCTGATGTCAGCATGTGTCTCTGTCTGAGTTTTTGTTTCTCTCTGTTGTAATTTTTCCTTTCCTTTGTGAGCTTGTATTTGTGAGCTTGTATTTGTATCTAGCTGTGGTTCCTAACTGTTAACTGTCTTTTTAGGAGGTCTTTTATGTATATAGTTTTGTATTCGAACCTCATTGCTTATTGGTAATAAGATCTAATACTTTAAAAAAAAAAAAGTGGGGGAGTCGGATTTGTTTAGTAAATATGCCTCCTCAAACATATGGATTTGATAGTTAAATGCCCTGTTTAAGCACTTTCTCTGAGGACATGTATAAAAAACATTCATCCAAGCCGTAATAAGCAACTTACTGAAACAAAGTTATAATCCAAAAAGGAGGCGATTCCATTTACTTGTGACCAAATTCTGATGTCCAATTCCAAACAGCTGACGAGATAGAACACTACCAATCTAGTAATCCATGTTCCATCCTTGCAATCATGTATTGCCTAATCGTTAGAAATTTGTTACCTCCCAATATAAGCTTGGGTTAAATTCATCGCTATAATAGCCTATCGACAATAACAAAATCCTCAAGGTCTTTGATTGCACATCACCAGGCTGCTGCAAAACTGTCGATGGATCTCCAAGTTGAGAAAGGACATGATATGAAATGCACTACTAAATGATCAAGCGAACAATCTGTCCAGAATATCGAAAGGCCTTGGTAGCTTCTCTTGGACATCTGTTCTTCTCATCTCGAGACCAATGCTGCAAAAAGTGATTTCCATTCAATTGCAAAATTAAGACTATAACTTTTCTAATGTTAAAATAATAAGGTTAGTTGCATGTAGAGCCCCTGTCGTATCGTTGTTTTGATCTTAATAACCCTGTAGTCCTGTTGTTGCAAAAGTGATCTTTTACCCTGTTATAAATTTTGGTAGACATTTCCCCAGCGATACTACAGGGGGCCTATGTGCAATTAACCCTAACACTAAAATAACAAATAATGATTGTGGAAAGTCAAAAACAAATAGAAGCACCTAGCTAGGAGTTGAACGTCTCCAAGATTGATGAGCTTCTCCCTTACATAGCTCAACAACTCTGTCACATCCCCCTCCCATTTATAGAACTCGAGTTCTTTTCCTCACAAAAGCTTTTCACTGACCTGTTCACTAAGGAAGTAGAATTATTAGTGTCAAAAGGTAGGAAGTCGAACCGCTGACCTTCAGTTTAATAGTACAATTTAATAGTATGGAAGTTTGACACTATGTAAGACATAAAGCAAGTCTTGACTCATGCCGCATATTTCAATGTTCATTTTGTGAAACACATTTCCTCATGATCGCTTTTGTGACCTAATGCAATTATCCCCGCAAATAAGTATTTCCTTGACTCCCATGGTTGTTGATGCATCACTATAAAGAAAGTTGAACATTTACGCATATCAAGCTTTCCACAGAATTTTTGACAGATTTGTTAGAATTAAAAAGGTCTACATCCTTCTCTTTTATGATAATGTAGTTGTATAAGGCAGAGACATAAGAAAATGCACAAAAAGAAGGTTGTAATAGGATTACCAGCTAGTATGGAGTTTAAAGATAATAAGGAAATCAGCGCGCAACAGCTATATTTTTATAACATAAGGAAACTGATTGTAATTAGGTAAGATACATATAACAACATTTATACAAAAATTAGTGTTTAGAGATGACGAGAGGTTAGGTTGAATGCAGAGATTTGCATAATATTCTGAATGAACGCATTGGATTGCAAACTCATTATTAGAGTCCAGACAGCAAGGCTTAACCCAACTCTTAGAAGTCAGCTTACCTTTTTCTCCATTCACCTCAATTGCTGGTGATGCCTATTGAATCAATAGCTAGCATAATTACTCTTTTAACTGATCGATCAAAATTCATGTATACCCCTTACCGCTGTTGCTCCAATACATAATTGTATTGTTCCCAACTGAAAACTTTGTTAGCCAATGGGTGTGTTTGAATAGGAGTAGTTGGAGTCACGCTATTCCAACTACATCCAAATTTCAGCATACATGTTTGGTTATAACTTGTTGTTACATGTGGCTATAGCTGGTGTTATTCAGTTGACATGTAGGGCTACCTATGTTTCATGGGCACTTCTATTTCGAGCCATACCCTTGTCGTAACTGCATCCAACACTGAGGCTCCAGTGGACACTTATTGGATATGTGCATACACATTCAAATGTGCACTCAATTATATAATACATGTTTTAAGTTTAAACACATGTCATATACTTCTTGGACGATATCCTACACTTCCACATGCACTTGTTGTTGAAAGTTGTTGGACAAATGTTGGATTATTTCAGCCTGTACCGGTTCAAAACTATGATCATAAATGGTCTTTTGGATATCAAGTTTAAAAAATAATTTTCTAGTTTATAGATCTATATTATGAAAAGAACATATAAATGTTATAATATAAAAGAGCATATGAATGTTATATGAATTTTATTTCATAGCATGTGAAATGAAAAAAATAATATTGTATGTAGCAGTGTTGTCGTACCCTACCATTTACAATTTTTAGTGACCCGTATCTGGTATCTGTATCTGTGTAACTTAGCATCTTAAAAACCTATTTGGATTTTACTTTCTCTAACTCAACAAACGAAAACTAATTATCAAAGGGAACAAACTATGAGTGATACCAGATAAAAATACAATAGCAGTCAGTCTGATTGCATGTACTGATTCAGTGAGCTGTGTGAAAGGTGACACGCAGTACACAAATTTCTGAAACCTTGCATAAGTTTTACCAGTTACCCATGGTATGCTTGTTGTAGTCAATGAAATCTCTTACATACATCATTCAACAAAGCATATTTATCTCAAGAACTCCATTAATACAAAGAGCCAAAGAAGTGAAAATTTAAACTTTAATCTTTAAATATCGTAAATGCTAAAATACGATGGTTACACTAGTTATGTACGATTACATAGAGTATATATCGAAGGTTAAGTTCAAAAGTGATACTTTGCAGCTTTGCCTTAAGAGTTAAAAAGCAGGTCTATGATTCGCAGGAAACTTATCCCTAAAAAGTCCCTGTGCTTATTTGTGTGCATGTTTCAATCGTATCTGATACTTGCCAATATATCAACCAATGTTTTATGACAAGTTATACATCTGAAGTATATTAGGACTCCCTCTCTGGTATAGTTAGAAGTGTGTTGCCATCCTGGATAGGGTTGTTGAGTCCCACCTTTCCTTCCTCCTTTCCTGGCTATAGAAAGGGTGCTTATTCTTAAATTAAATCTCTCTAACCATTACATCAATACTCCAAAGTTATGGTGAGGGTTGAGGATTATATTTTATATTCTACCACTTATAACCTCTATGTGTGCGCGAGCGCGTGATTGCTTAGTCTAATACTCGCAATACTCTAGAACTCTCAGTATGAAAATATAAAATAAAATACAAAGGAAAATGGATGATAAATCTTTATTCCTTAAATGAAAATAAGTATGTGTAGTTGTATATGCATATCAGGGTTTTCAATTGCTAAAATATAAGAGAAATCTAGGATTAAATAGAATCATATGGTATACTACAGGTTGGGTTTAAAAATAAATCATATGGTGTACATTGAGTGTATGGGTGTTTATGGAAGTGGATGCATTTTTAATTAGGGTAAAACTTTGGGTTAAAAGACAAAAAAACCCCTTAGTTTAAATGAGCAATATTTACAAAATGATCATCTGCTTTCTCTATTTACCAATTGCTATAAAAATTTGAATCTTTCTCTTTAACACAGAAAGCTCTTATCCCTCTTCTCAATCTATGTTTATCCATTTATATATTCCCAATTCAAAATTTATCGAAAATACACCATTTGATCTTTAAATATTGCCACTTTACATGGAGCATGTGGTGGGAATTTTGACTTCTTAATAGCTCACACATTAACACATCAGTTTTTCTAGCAAACTCACCATAAGAAACATCATAAAACTTTGTGCACTTTTAAGAAATATCATTTGGAAGTTGGAAATTTTAGAAATTGACTTCCTAAAATAGGAGATGTTCATCAATAAAAATTATATAATGGCCACATTTTAACCAAACAAGTTACTAGAAATGAAACATTTGGGGTAAACCTGGCAATTGCTACTCCAATACTGCCTGATAGTGGACATAAATACACCCATAAAATCTTTTAAAACTGATAACCCCACGTATACCCCCATCATGAAGTGTATTATACATTTGGATTAATACAAGTAAAGGTTAATTATTTATACCTACATATGTAAATAATTAGTATGCTAAATTAGAGAAGATGAAATAAGTAGCAACTTACTCCAATTATAGATTTACTTAAAAGGTCATTTTGATGGAGTAAGTAAAGAATTAGCACTGATGAACTTGTAAAATCTCCCAAAATATTTCATAGTTCAATTACAAATGCTCCGACAAATAAATATTTGATATTTGACCAATAAAAGATGGCAAAACCTTCAACTTAAAAAATGAAGTCACTAAGCTTACAACTTTAACAAAGCAAAATAAAACCAAAGGTTTTTTATTATAATTAAACTGGAGTTTATCAGCAAAACTTTGTTCTCAAATCTTTGAGAATGTTAGTTATATGTCATTTTTAGTAAATTTATAACCATAAATTATAAATCTGAATTCTGGATTTGGTGAATCTCGATGCATCCTCCGTTAATACAATTTAGTCAATATCGCATCAATTCGTGAATCATTCATGAAAACCTCCGAATAATTTATGGAAGAGAACTTTTGGAACAATTTGTGCAAAGGGCCTATGAACATACAGATGTTTTAAAGTTATTCACAATCTATAAATTTTACCTCCTATTTATCTAGTCTAGGCAAACCAAAAAGTCTATAAGGCTAAAAACATTCGACCTGCTTAGCTAACTAGAATTTTAGGTATGGCCAATGAAAATTATGATGTGTACCTATTTCCAAACCAATGTGAGGCTCAAATTATAAAGATAGATATTGATACCATTGATGAAGATGACACCATGGTCGTAGCTCAAGGGGAAAAGGTAAGTGATTATGATTATCAACTTCAGATGCATTTTCACTTGGCATTTTATTTTTCCACTCCAGAACTTTGGGTTAAAGGTGTTCTTGTCCTTGACATTGTCTCCTCAATTTATTTGCAGATTATATTCCCATCTTTTATTCCCATCTTTAAAGTTTTACAATGTATTATATGATTTGTGATGTTTTCACATGTTTTTGTGCATTAAATGTGGATATCTTGGAATAACTATTGAGAAGAACGTAACTATTCTGAACTTTTATATCTGCAGACATAAGTTGATCATAGGCAAATATTACATGTTAATATAACAAATTACTTGTGCTACTTTTCTTAAAAGGAAATAGACTATAATATTTAAAAGAAAACCTTGGAAAGGACTGGGATTTTATTCCTTTAAACTGATTATAGGTCAATCAGAAAATCTCAATAACAATTAAAACATAAAACATTAGATCCTTTGAACACTTGCAACTTTTAAATATTATTCTATGTTCAACCGTAGACTTATACTATATAACTTCAAATTCTACAAGCCGATAAAAGAATAACCATTTTGCTCCAGTGTAAGGAGATTTTGAAATATTAACTATATGATATTAAATTTTGCAGGCTAAGGTTCCAGATACATCTACGGATGAAGAGGAAGTCATTGCAGATGATCTAATGGATATGGTAATAGATGACAAAGATTTAGATGAAGGGTACATGGAATTGAATGATCTTGTTTGATTTCTCATGGCCAATAATCCTCAAGGAATCATTCCAACCTGCTTAGGACAGAAAATATTACTCCAAGATGATTTTTCAAGAGGATGATATTAATAATAATAAATGAGGATTATGTAAGAGCATATTTATTGTATTTGCTTGCAACTATGTATGTTGTTATTTGAATCAAACATGAGAATTAATTGCAAAGTCACTTCTTTTATTAATAAAAATTAGATGACCAGCTATATATCAAATCTTCCTCTTTCTCTATAGAAAGATTTGATTCCTCTCTTCTCTATATATTTCTATCCAATGCAAACCTTGTTAACTCTGCTCCCTCTTTAAATAGTGTCAATTTACTTAGAGAATATGCTCAAAGAGAGAATTTTAACTCCTTCCAATATCATGAATTTCATATCAAACTTATGCAACAATAAGAAGCATATGATTGTCAGCAATAAGAAACATATGATTGTCAAATTTAACAAAAGAAGTTACTAGGAGTGAAATCGATAGAGATGACCTAGCAATTGGAACTCCATTGCTGCTGGGATGTGGTCTTAAATGTACCCAAGATTCTTTTGAATGGTATATATCACTATCAGCACCCCTTCCCCTACCCTACCCTCCATCTTGAATTTTCAAATAATTTACATTTAACATATACAAATTATTAGACCACTTTCATTTAGTTAAATCGATACTTATCATTTGCTTCCCAAGAAAGTTTTTCTGGATTCGTCATTGATCACCATGATATTAAAAGGTTTAATTCTTGCAACTATTTCTTATTTATATTCACATATGTTAAAAGTTAGTCTACTCAAATGGAGATCAGGAAACAAGTAATAAATTAATCAAAATTTTAAATTTACTCAAAATTAAGGATATTTAGGTTGGCATTCTTAATGAATTACCTCAATTGTCTTGGAATATTTACCAAATCCAAATTCCTTAGGCAATTATGGTTGATGTTTCAATTACAAACTTATTTCCCATGTTAAAGTAAAGCTTTTAGTTGAGTGAGTGCATACATTATTTGCTATGTAAATGCACAAATAATGGTATCAAAACATAGACTCTTATCATTTGTCACATGAAAGTATTTGTCTCGCTCTAATTTCTTACTCTGAATTGGCAGGATGTACTTTAATTTTATAGAATAAGAAATATTAATTCTAGATCTGGTGAATATAAATCCATCCTATTGTTCATCCATTCTAATCTGTATCATCATCAATCTCATGAACAATTTATGAAAATCCACAGAACAATTTGCAGAAGAGAGCTTGAGGAAATTTGCACAAATGTGCCGATGAACATGTAGAAGCTTAAAAATTATTCACATATTGTTTAATCTCCAACCCCCCCCCCCCCCCCCCCCTCCCACCCCAAAAAAAAAGTATGTAGTCTCTACATACTTCTAGCATGGATTAGTGTAAGCATACGCAGATTACCCTTGAGTTTGCTGATTGAGGATGTGGTTTCTGTAGCTGGATTTTACTGTGTTTATCTAGTGAGAATTTTTTGTTGTTTTCTTTTTCTGTAGAGCTCATGTTATGAGTTTCTTTGAGCGTATAGATGGTTGCACATAAACGTTTACAGTTTGGTAATAAAGTAAACTTTCTTACCACAGGAAAAAAAAAAGGTTCAAAGAATAGTCTTGAGAATAAAGACTCAGAGGTTGCAGATTCTCATCGCAGGTAGGTTTTTCCTCAATTCCAAGAGGATTTTGTTTTGCTATTTCGTGAATTTTCTTGCTCGCCTTTTTATAATTGGGGAAAATTTTACATGATTTCACTGTAAAATTCTTCATCTGTTTCCATTTTGACACGAATCACTTCATTCATTTATTGGATTGTAGGATCCTTGATCAAAAGACGCGGACATGGTTCTGTCTCGCTTTCTCTGAAGTGAAGCATTTAATCATGGCCAACAGGAATCACTTGGTGAGGTTCTTTAATTCGTTTAGTTAATTTTTAATTATTTTTGGACATGATAGGTGAAATTAATTTTGTTGATGCTTTTGCAGGTCAAAATTACTATCTTTGATCAGTTTTGTGCATGATAATTTGATTAGCTGTAGGTCAAAATAACCTGGTGTAAGCTTTTGTTTCCTATAAAAGGTTTGATATATAGATGGTAAAGATGAAAATCATTTGATTATATTGTATAATCTGGTATATTTACAAATATTTGGTGAGTACTTGGTTTCTCATTAAATGTTAGCAAAACTCATGACTGAATTCAACAATTTGAATAGGAATTGACTTGCAAAAGTGGGAAAAGAAATGAGAATAATAGCAGAAGATTTATAATAAGTCAATTATTTTGCTGAAACGGTATACATTTTAAGAACAGATGAAGGAACACTATGCTTTCCTTTTATAAGCTGGGAGACATTAAAGGACATTGGAAAATATGGTAGTCTCTACTTTTAGAGTGTAAACTTAAATGGTGTGTCAATTTCAAACTTATAGAACCAATACCGCAAATATCAATTTTCAATTTTCATATCCACAATATTGCTTTGATGGTCTGATGTTTTTATTAAGCTATTTAGCAAGCATGATTAAAGACTAAACCCTTTGACGTTTAAACCTTTTCATGCTCAAGTTAATAAATTGTTCAGTTTTTCACTTTCTAAAAAGAAAAGGCAATGAATTGCTTGATACACAGGTATTTTAAGAAGGGTTCAAAGAGAGTTAAATTATTTATTGTGGGATAAAGAAAAAAAAGAGAAAATTTAACCCGTGCAATGCCGTGGCATCAATGTAAAAAAAAGGAAATAACTCAATGTTCAAGTATTTGGTGCAAAATACAATATGCACGTGATCATTTTGAACAAAAACATGGCAAGTGCAAGTAAAAAAAATTGCAATTTACATCGATACCAAATAGCTAAAACAAAAAGCAGATTAAAAATAATTCTTTTGAGTATGTTGGATGTAAGATGATCTAGGAAGTGAGTCGGACTTAAAGTAAATGGTGGTACAACTTTCGGCTTATAGGTAAACACCCTTTTTGTAAAGTCAGTAGGTTTAAAATAAATAGTCATGAATCTTTGTGTTTATAGGCAAAACACATTTATCGTTCATGCTTAATTAATGTGTTAAAAACTTCTAATTATCAATTATCTGGAGAAAATTAGGAACAATCTAGAATTATGTGTATTAAATGGTTAGAAGATAATGACTTATTAATAAATGTGGACTAATCATCATAGAGTTTTACCTTAAATAATTAGAACAATTCAGCTTCTATTAAACTTTATAGGCTACTTTGAGCCTATTTTCGTTTGGTAATGTTTATTGAAATTAACATTAGCTCCAGAGTGGAGACCACTCCACAAGTGGTGGAATTTGACTTTACTTTCCACAGTGTGCACGTGAAGAGTGGCTTGCAAATATAGGCAAGAATCTTCAGTGAAAGCAAAGAGTTTATGATAGCATTACCTCACAAAGGGAAATTCAGTGATTAGATGATAATGTAGGTTCTGAGTATTTTTCCTTAAAAAGAAAGACTACCTAATTTCAATAGTTAAATAACAATTCAAGTTCTTCCTAAAGGATATTGCATGCGAAAGTAGGCAAAAACTAATAGTCAATTTAAAGTGAAGACTATATCTACAGAGGAGGTGTTAGAATTTCCTTTCCACTACACATACGCGATGGTTTGGGCTATATATTCTGCGAAACGTAAAACTAAAATGGTGTGAGTATAATTCAAAATTAGAATGTTGTTTAGAAGCTAAGCTCAAAGGAGATTAGTATGAAGACATTTCAAACAAAGAGTGCAGATAGTGCTTCTTGAAGAAGACATTTCAAAGCAAAGAGTGCAAATACTACTTCTTGAATATAATCGCATTGTTAGGAAACCATTTTCTGATGCCCAAAAGGAAGCCAATGATAGGATCACTCGGCATCCTTGAATACATTGCAGAAACATGGGAAGGATACCCTCCACTACATAAGGATCCATATGAAACTACCCATGCATGACTTTGTGCAACAGTCGACGGGAAGGTGTATGTGGACTTATAACTATAACTTATTTTAGTGTGTTCTTAATTCTCTTGATATCTAATTTCATGTTCGATGCCATTAATTTAGAAGAAATTACACTGATTAACTTCAGTTTTTTTCCTAACAACTAATTATTGCTTCTGCAATGAAGTGAAACCTTTCAAATTTTCACTCTATACTATTAAAAGTCCTAAATACCTTCAAATATATTGAGTAGAGGAGTCAAAGCTTAATTTTCTTTGCAATTGCTACTTCATTGAAATATTCAAGAAACTAATAGTTATTGTAAAACTTCATTATATGGCAATAGTCTTTGACTTCCTCAAGTCTAATCTTTTATTATTAATTGTAATCTGTTCTAGCATTTCTCGGATGTTCTTTTGAAGCTCAGTGGCTGCTAGCCTGCTAGGACTCAATGGAATAACAAACGTAAAACCTTAGTACTCTTTAAAGAGAAATTAAATGCGAAAGAATTCTTTGGAGGGTGTACCATGGGATTCATAGCTATTACAACAAACTATGTTAGCTTTCTGGATTGGGATACTACAAGAAATGTCTGAAATATATAGATTTGATCATTGCAGAATATTTTCCGAACTTATGGAGATGGGCTTAAGATCTTTTAGGCTGTTAAGAAAAGCTTACCTAAACGAAACAGAACTTAGATTGAAGAGGCTTTTGCAACTAGACGCATGTATGAATTTACTAAGTGCTACAGGGAGTAAGCAACGAAGAGAATTTAATGTTTCTATTGACTTCTGACATAACTAGAAACTGTTTTGCATCCAAATCTGATGGACATTATCTCCGTGTTAGACCATGTTACTGAAAGATTATTGTTTTTTTATTTTTTTTTTATTTGGGGGAACAACATCCAGTGATCCAACCATAGAATATGAGTGAGTGCTGATTTTTTCGATTGTTTTATCTGTAATCCTATTTATTAAAAAATGCGAAATTTTCTTTCAATACTATGATTATTGAGTGAAATCATTTGTGGCTTCCCCTGCGTGACGTGGGGCGTATCTGCTAGTACTATAGAAAGTTCAATGATTTTCTCATGGTTGTATTGTTTTTGGATAAATCTGCATTGTGCACACACAACAAGCAGATACATATAATGGATAATCAATCTTTTACAAGCATTTCCAGGAATATATGCACCCAGTCTGATAAGGGGACATAGATGATTCAATAGGAGGGAGAATTCAACTCGTGCTCAAAACAAATGAAACTGATCTACAAATGCCATCGTAACACAGTAATAAAACCTCTTCGCAGAGTTCAAGAGTTGTGGAGTTCGAACCCCACTTGCACAGACCAATGGTCTAGTCTCAACAAAGAAGAATAATGGAGATACAAGCAGGAAAAAAAAAAGTTAAAAAAAAGTGTATTAGGAGAAAGCCAGTGATGATACCCATTACATTACAGGTACAGATTGAATCACTTAGTATGCTCCCATATGTTGGATGTTTCGGATTAAGTTGGTCAACACACATGAAAACTGTGTCAAGAAAAAAATTGGCAAATAATATGTAACTATTTTAGGTTACATATAGGACTCGCCTTTTGATGAAGATAAGTGCAAAACTCAGAGTTAAATACTAATGTTAAAGTCACACATAAATCTTCCTATTGATCAGGAATATAACTACTCATTATATCTGTATCACAGAAGTTTGCAGGAATATCATAATCACACATCATGTACACTACGTTATTAAATAAGAAACAATTTAGCATCCATTAATGGTCTCAAGTATGTATTGGCTACCTGTCTACCTATTGTTTGGCCACCAGATCGATATGTGTGCGAAGAAAATGTTGTATAAATGACATAGGATGATGGAGCACTTTTCTCAGATAATTCTTCAAGGCAAGTGGCATAAAGTGACTCCCGGTGAAACTTGGTTGGGGAATGTTGATCCCATGCCTGAACCATATTCTAAATCTTTCGATAAACTGACTGAGCGCTCCAAACCAGTTTTCCTGAAGTAAGTGTCTCAAAACAAGAAATAAAGCAATTTAAGTTCTTTTTCAAATGTGTTAAAGAAATTGGAGGAATCAGGTTTGTATATATCTAAGCAGAGAGCTGATTCTTGCAAAACTTATTCAGCTGAATATTCTACTAGAAATTAGTAATACGACATGACGACACGCTCATGATGCTGGGGATCCTAAGAAAATGTATAAATTACGAATTGGTAAAGAAGGTCAAACTTAAATAAATTGCATGATATAGTAAATCCACAATTGGTAAAGAAGGTCAGAAAGAAGAATGATGTTGTATTTGACGCACCTTAAAACACGGACCTATGCATCTCAAACAGTAGACAAGGTTTTAAAACTACAAACCCTAAAGTTATCTACATCCTCGAAAAAAGCATTATTCTTTCAATGATAGTGTCTGATATCATTAGTTTCATGCTGGGGATGAAGATGAAACAAGGGTGGAGCAAATTTGTCAAGCTCTTTCCGCAAGCTGCTTGGTTTTCTTTTTACAAACTTGTTTTTATCCTTTTAGCTCTTTAATTGGATGGTTGCGACGAGCTGGCTTGTCAGCTCTTAAACTCCTTTTGTAAACTCTCTAATCTCTATTAAGTATTACAGTTTCTTTTAGTTTTTTGTGGATCAACTAAATTCCCGTAATCTTAACTGAGTTTTCTCCCTTTAATTAGTTGAGGTAATATATTTTGAATATGGCTCCTCGCCCTATATTTTCTTTCAAAAAAAAAAAAGTTGGAATCTAGAGGCTTTTCAGTTTTCGGAGTGTTATGAAGGCGCATACTGATGACATAAGGCATTGGCAAAACCACAAATAGAATCGAACAACAGAAGAGAGGTGGCAAGCTAATGATGGATTCTATTAGCAAACGTAAAAAACAATGATCATGAGAGGACACTCAAACACTTATTTCAAGGACTTATTAGTGTTGAACTCCACTAAGTTTTAGGTTTTATCAGACACGACATAGATCTCCATTTCAGTGACCAAATAATATTGGCAGCCATATAATTAGTTCTTCCTATGTGATTTTGAAAAATAGAACAATCTCCGTTTCTAGTGTATTTGACATAAGAGATGTGTAATTACTTTTGCAAGTATCATACTTATCCGAACTAAGGTGAATCAATAATGTACACTTTATTGACATATTGTGCTTATATATGAACCACTACATAAGAGAAACACTAAACAGACTGGTCAAACTACAAATGGACTCAAGAAGTATTGCATTGCATGTACAAAACCCCCTGTGTGCTGTAGATGACACAGTATATTATTAGATAGTGCCCCAAATTTTACTCTTGAGTTAATTTTCGTTCGATAAATATAGTCCAAACATCGGCATTTACTCCCAAAAAAAAAGAATATTTCCAAAGACAGTTTAATTATTAGTTGAAAACTGAGAGCGAATTCATGTTAATCTTATGTAAATTTGAACCCCAAATCTAATTATACTGCTACTCACAGGCGACATCAGTTGATTCATCCACGATCTTCGATCTCTAACTAAAATTAAAAACCCAGAATTATTCACCAAGGACCTGAAGAAATCAACATATATATCTTAGATGTAGAGATACGTCACTGATCTTCACCCAAACATAGACAAGAGGAAAAGTTCTCATCAAACCTAGATCTTCGCTCCATGGGGTAAAGAAGCCACTCCATGAACCAAAGTTGTGATATCTAACTCTGGAACCTTTACATTGTATTTGCACTCCAATATTTATTTTTAATGCCACGTGACTAATGAATATTTATTTTTAATTTTCTTTTGGATAACCACATGGGAATTGAACCCAAGACAGCTTGAAGTCATATTGGAACCTTCTAACCATCCGGATCACCACGGTGGGTTTTAATTTCTTAATTACTTTTGTTATACAACCATTCATAGTGCAAAACAACTTTGAAATGTTAACTGCATATCACTCATCAAAGATATCAAAAACACTTTTATAGGTGATGACCTAAAGCTTATTTTTCCGTTGAGCCTTGGTCAGATTTGGGGAAAAAGTTAAGTTAGAATGACAATTCTGTTTGAATAATAGGCCAATTAACTCACTGTAT